>JBAMBI010000948.1:0-27843 GCA_037043535.1 Drosophila putrida
CATTAAAGTCACATTCATAGAAAAAAGGCAGACAGATCGGGGTCAAAATGGGGGACGTAATGGGACCATTAAAGTCACATTTTGGGGTCAAAATGGGGGACATAATGGGACCATTGAAGTCACATTCATAGAAAAAGGCAGACAGATCGGGGTCAAAATGGGGGACATAATGGGACCATTGAAGTCACATTCATAGAAAAAAGGCAGACAGATCGGGATCAAAATGGTGGACATAATGGGGCCATTGAAGTCACATTCATAGAAAAAAGGCAGACAGATCGGGGTCAAAATGGTGGACATAATGGGACCATTGAAGTCACATTCATAGAAAAAAGGCAGACAGATCGGGGTCAAAATGGGGGACATAATGTGACCATTAAAGTCACATTCATAGAAAAAAGGCAGACAGATTGGGGTCAAAATGGGGGACATAATGGGACCATTGAAGTCACATTCATAGAAAAAAGGCAGACAGATCGGGGTCAAAATGGGGGACATAATGGGACCATTAAAGTCACATTCATAGAAAAACGGCAGACAGATCGGGGTCAAAATGGTGGACATAATGGGACCATTAAAGTCACATTCATAGAAAAAAGGCAGACAGATTGGGGTCAAAATGGGGGACATAATGGGACCATTAAAGTCACATTCATAGAAAAACGGCGGACAGATTGGGGTCAAAATGGGGGACATAATGTGACCATTAAAGTCACATTCATAGAAAACAGGCGGACAGATCGGGGTCAAAATGGGGGACATAATGGGACCATTGAAGTCACATTCATAGAAAAAGGCAGACAGATCGGGGTCAAAGTGGGGGACATAATGGGACCATTAAAGTCACATTCATAGAAAAAAGGCAGACAGATCGGGGTCAAAATGGGGGACATAAAGGGACCATTGAAGTCACATTCATAGAAAAACGGCGGACAGATTGGGGTCAAAATGGGGGACATAATGGGACCATTAAAGTCATATTCATAGAAAAAAGGCGGACAGATTGGGGTCAAAATGGGGGACATAATGTGACCATTAAAGTCACATTCATGGAGAAAAGGCAGACAGATCGGGGTCAAAATGGTCGACATAATGGGATCATTAAAGTCACATTCATAGAAAAAGGCAGACAGATCACAGTCAAAATGGGGGACATAATGGGACCATTAAAGTCACATTCATAGAAAAACGGCGGACAGATTGGGGTCAAAATGGGGAACATAATGTGACCATTGAAGTCAAATTCAGAGAAAAAAGGCAGACAGATCGGGGTCAAAGTGGGGGACATAATGTAACCATTAAAGTCGCATTCATAGAAAAAAAGCAGATAGATTGGGGTCAAAATGGAGGACATAAAGGGACCATTGAAGTCACATTCATAAAAAAACGGCGGACAGATTGGGGTCAAAATGGGGGACATAATGGGACCATTAAAGTCATATTCATAGAAAAAAGGCGGACAGATCGGGGTCAAAGTGTGGGACATAATGTGATCATTGAAGTCAAATTCATAGAAAAAAGGCAGACAGATCGGGGTCAAAATGGTCGACATAAAGGGACCATTGAAGTCACATTCATAGAAAAACGACGGACAGATTGGGGTCAAAATAGGGGCCATAATGTGAGCATTAAAGTCACATTCATAGAAAAGCGGCGGACATAATGGGACCATTGAAGTCACATTCATAGAAAAAAAGCGGACAGATCGGGGTCAAAATGATGAACATAATGGGGCCATTGAAACCACATTCACAAAAATATGGCAGACAGATCGGGGTCAAAATGGGGACCATAATGTGACCATTAAAGTCACATTGAAGTCACATTCATAGAGAAACGGCGGACAAATCGGGGTCAAAATGGTGGACATAATGGGACCATTGAAGTCACATTCATGGAAAAAGGCGGACAGATCGGGGTCAAAATGGCGGACATAAATGGACCATTAAAGTCACATTCATAGAAATACGAGGGTTAGATTGGGGACAAAATAGGTGACATAATGTGACCATTAAAGTCACATTCATAGAGAAACGGCGGACTGATCGGGGACAAAATGGGGGACATAATGTGATCATTGAAGTCAAATTCATTGAAAAAAGGGCAGACAGATCGGGGTGAAAAAGGTGGACATTATGGGACCATTAAAGTCACATTCCTAGAAATACAACGGACAGATTGGGTTCAAAATAGTGGACATAATGTGACCATTGAGGTTAAAATGGGGGACATTATGGGATCATTAAAGTCATTTTCATGGAAAAAAAGCGGACAGATCGGGGTCAAAATGATGAAAATAATGTGACCGTTAAAGTTAAAATGGGGGACATAATGGGACCATTGAAGTCATATTCAAAAAAAAAGCGGACAGAACGCGGTCAAAGTGTGGGACATAATGTGACCATTAAAGTCAAATTCATAGAAAAAAGGCAGACAAATCGGGATGAAAATGGTGGACATAATGGGGCCATTGAAGTCAAATTCATAAAAAAAGGCAGACAGATCGAGGTCAAAATGGGGGACATAAAGGGACCATTAAAGTCACATTCATAGAAAAACGACGGACATATTGGGGTCAAAGTGAGGGCCATAATGTGACCATTAAGGTCACATTCATTGAGAAATGGCGGACAGATCGGGGTCAAAATGGTGGACATAATGGGACCATTGAAGTCACATTCATAGAAAAGAGGCAGACAGATCGGGGTCAAAATGGGGGACGTAATGTGACCATTAAAGTCACATTCATAGAAAAAAGGCAGACAGATCGGGGTCAAAATGGTGGACATAATGGGACCATTAAAGTCACATTCATAGAAAAAAGGCAGACAGATCGGGGTCAAAATGGGAGATATAATGGGACCATTAAAGTCACATTCATAGAAAAACGGCAGACATATCGGGGGCAAATTGGGGGACATAATGGGACCATTGTACTCACATCCATTGAAAAAAAGCGGACGAATCGGGGTCAAAATGGGGGACATAATGTGACCATTAAAGTCACATTTATACAGAAACGGCGGACAGATCGGGGTCAAAATGGGGCACATAATGTGACCATTAAAGTCACATTCATAGAAAAACGGCAGACAGATCGGGGTCAAAATCGGGGACATTATGGGACCATTAAAGTCACATTCATAGAAAAAAGGCGGACAGATCGGGGTCAAAATGGGGGACATAATGTGACCATTAAAGTCACATTCATAGAAAAAAGGCGGACAGATCGGGGTCAAAATGGGGACATAATGGGACCATTAAAGTCACATTCATAGACAAAAGGCAGACAGATTAGAAAAAGGCAGACAGATCGGGGTCAAAATGGGGGACATAATGGGACCATTAAAGTCACATTCATAGAAAAAAGGCAGACAGATCGGGGTCAAAATGGGGGACGTAATGGGACCATTAAAGTCACATTCATAGAAAAAAGGCAGACAGATTGTGATCAAAATAGTGGACATAATGGGGCCATTGAAGTCACATTCATGGAAAAAAGGCAGACAGATCGGGGTCAATATGGGGGACATAAAGGGAGCATTGAAGTCACTATTCATAAAAAAGGCAGACAGATCGAGTTTAAAATGGGGGACATAAAGGGACCATTAAAGTCACATTCATAGAAAAAAAGCAGGCAGATTGGGGTCAAAATGGAGGACACAAAGGGACCTTTAAAGTCACATTGATAGAATAAAGGCAGACAGATCGGGATCAAA
This sequence comes from Drosophila putrida, assembly GCA_037043535.1. Taxonomy (NCBI): domain Eukaryota; kingdom Metazoa; phylum Arthropoda; class Insecta; order Diptera; family Drosophilidae; genus Drosophila; species Drosophila putrida. The sequence goes on from JBAMBI010000948.1 coordinate 3,720, forward strand.
ATGGGGGACATAATGGGACCATTAAAGTCACATTCATAGAAAAAAGGCAGACAGATCGGGGTCAAAATGGTGGACATAATGGGACCATTGAAGTCACATTCATAGAGAAAAGGCGGACAGATCGGGGTCAAAATGGGGACATAATGTGACCATTAAAGTCACATTCATAGAAACGGCGACAGATCGGGGTAACACTCGGGCGACAATGATGGGACCATTAAAGTCACATTCATAGAAAAACGTCAGACAGATCGGGGTCAAAATGGGGGACATAATGGGACCATTAAAGTCACATTCATAGAAAAAAGGCAGACAGATTGTGATCAAAATAGTGGACATAATGGGGCCATTGAAGTCACATTCATAGAAAAAAGGCAGACAGATCGGGGTCAATATGGGGGACATAAAGGGAGCATTGAAGTCACTATCATAAAAAAAGGCAGACAGATCGAGTTTAAAATGGGGGACATAAAGGGACCATTAAAGTCACATTCATAGAAAAAAGAGCAGGCAGATTGATGTCAAAATGGAGGACATAAAGGAACCTTTAAAGTCACATTGATAGAATAAAGGCAGACAGTTCGGGGTCAAAATGGGGGACGTAATGGGACCATTAAAGTCACATTCATAGAAAAAAGGCAGACAGATTGTGATCAAAATAGTGGACATAATGGGGCCATTGAAGTCACATTCATGGAAAAAAGGCAGACAGATCGGGGTCAAAATGGGGGACATAATGTGACCATTAAAGTCACATTTATAGAGAAACGGCGGACAGATCGGGGTCAAAATGGGGCACATAATGTGACCATTAAAGTCACATTCATAGGAAAACAGCAGACAGATCGGGGTCAAAATGGGGGACATTATGGGACCATTGAAGTCACATTCATGGAAAAAAGGCAGACAGATCGATGTCAAAGTGGGGGACATAATGTGACCATTAAAGTCGCATTCATAGAAGAACGGCAGACAGATTGGGGTCAAAATGGGGGACATTATGGGACCATTGAAGTCACATTCATGGAAAAAAGGCAGACAGATCGGGGTCAAAATGGGGACATAATGGGACCATTAAAGTCACATTCATAGAAAAACGACGGACAGATTGGGGTCAAAATGGGGGCTACAATGTGACCATTAAAGTCACATTCATAGAGAAACGGCGGACAGATCGGGGTTAAAATGGTGGACATAATGGGACCATTAAAGTCACATTCATAGAAAAAAGGCAGACAGATCGGGGTCAAAATGGGAGATATAATGGGACCATTAAAGTCACATTCATAGAAAAACGGCGGACAGATCGGGGTCAAATTGGGGGACATAATGTGACCATTGAAGTCACATTCATGAAAAAAGGCGGACAGATCGGGGTCAAAATGGGGACATAATGGACCATGACATATTGGAGTCACACATGAAAAGGCGGACAGATCGGGGTCAAAATGGGGACATAATGTGACCATTAAAGTCACATTCATAGAAAAACGGCGGACAGATCGGGGTCAAAATGGGGACATAATGTGACCATTAAAGTCACATTCATAGAAAAACGGCGGACAGATTGGGGTCAAAATGGGGGACATAATGTGACCATTGAAGTCACATTCATAGAAAAAGGCAGACAGATCGGGGTCAAAATGGGGACATAATGTGACCATTAAAGTCACATTCATAGAAAAACGGCGGACAGATCGGGGTCAAAATGGGGACATAATGTGACCATTGAAGTCACATTCATAGAAAAACGGCAGACAGATCGGGGTCAAAATGGGGGACATAATGTGACCATTAAAGTCACATTCATAGAAAAACGGCGGACAGATCGGGGTCAAAATGGGGGACATAATGTGACCATTAAAGTCACATTCATAGAAAAACGGCAGACAGATCGGGGTCAAAATGGGGGACATAATGGGACCATTAAAGTCACATTCATAGAAAAAAGGCAGACAGATCGGGGTCAAAATGGGGGACATAAAGGGACCATTAAAGTCACATTCATAGAAAAAGGCAGACAGATCGGTAGCACATTCATGAAAAAGGCAGACAGATCGGGGTCAAAATGGGGGACATAATGGGACCATTAAAGTCACATTCATAGAAAAAGGCAGACAGATCGGGGTCAAAATGGGGACATAATGGGACCATTAAAGTCACATTCATAGAAAAAAGGCAGACAGATCGGGGTCAAAATGGGGGACATAATGGGACCATTAAAGTCACATTCATAGAAAAAAGGCAGACAGATCGGGGTCAAAATGGGGACATAATGGGACCATTAAAGTCACATTCATAGAAAAACGGCAGACAGATCGGGGTCAAAATGGGGGACATAATGGGACCATTGAAGTCACATTCATAGAAAAAAGGCAGACAGATCGGGGTCAAAATGGGGGACATAATGGGACCATTAAAGTCACATTCATAGAAAAAAGGCAGACAGATCGGGGTCAAAATGGAGGACATAATGGGACCATTAAAGTCACATTCATAGAAAAAAGGCAGACAGATCGGGGTCAAAATGGGGGACATAATGGGACCATTAAAGTCACATTCATAGAAAAAAGGCAGACAGATCGGGGTCAAAATGGGGGACATAATGGGACCATTAAAGTCACATTCATAGAAAAAAGGCGGACAGATCGGGGTCAAAATGGGGGACATAATGTGACCATTAAAGTCACATTCATAGAAAAACGGCAGACAGATCGGGGTCAAAATGGGGGACATAATGGGACCATTAAAGTCACATTCATAGAAAAACGGCAGACAGATCGGGGTCAAAATGGGGGACATAATGGGACCATTGAAGTCACATTCATGGAAAAAAGGCAGACAGATCGGGGTCAAAATGGGGGACATAATGTGACCATTAAAGTCACATTCATAGAAAAACGGCGGACAGATCGGGGTCAAAATGGGGGACATAATGGGACCATTAAAGTCACATTCATAGAAAAACGGCAGACAGATCGGGGTCAAAATGGGGGACATAATGGGACCATTGAAGTCACATTCATAGAAAAAGGCAGACAGATCGGGGTCAAAATGGGGGACATAATGGGACCATTAAAGTCACATTCATAGAAAAAAGGCAGACAGATTGGGGTCAAAATGGGGACATAATGGGACCATTGAAGTCACATTCATAGAAAAAAGGCAGACAGATCGGGGTCAAAATGGGGGACATAATGGGACCATTAAAGTCACATTCATAAAAAAGGCAGACAGATGGGGTCAAATGGGCATAAGACATGGCGAGATCGGGGTCAAAATGGGGGACATAATGGGACCATTAAAGTCACATTCATAGAAAAAAGGCAGACAGATCGGGGTCAAAATGGGGGACATAATGGGACCATTAAAGTCACATTCATAGAAAAACGGCAGACAGATCGGGGTCAAAATGGGGGACATAATGGGACCATTAAAGTCACATTCATAGAAAAAAGGCAGACAGATCGGGGTCAAAATGGGGGACATAATGGGACCATTAAAGTCACATTCATAGAAAAAAGGCAGACAGATCGGGGTCAAAATGGGGGACATAATGGGACCATTAAAGTCACATTCATAGAAAAAAGGCAGACAGATCGGGGTCAAAATGGGGGACATAATGGGACCATTAAAGTCACATTCATAGAAAAAAGGCAGACAGATCGGGGTCAAAATGGGGGACATAATGGGACCATTAAAGTCACATTCATAGAAAAAAGGCAGACAGATCGGGGTCAAAATGGGGGACATAATGGGACCATTAAAGTCACATTCATAGAAAAACGGCAGACAGATCGGGGTCAAAATGGGGGACATAATGGGACCATTAAAGTCACATTCATAGAAAAACGGCAGACAGATCGGGGTCAAAATGGGGACATAATGGACCATGCATGGACAAGTCACATTCATAGAAAAACGGCGGACAGATCGGGGTCAAAATGGGGACATAATGTGACCATTGAAGTCACATTCATAGAAAAAAGGCAGACAGATCGGGGTCAAAATGGGGGACATAATGTGACCATTAAAGTCACATTCATAGAAAAACGGCAGACAGATCGGGGTCAAAATGGGGGACATAATGGGACCATTAAAGTCACATTCATAGAAAAAAGGCAGACAGATCGGGGTCAAAATGGGGACATAATGGGACCATTAAAGTCACATTCATGAAAAAAGGCGGACAGATCGGGGTCAAAATGGGGGACATAATGTGACCATTAAAGTCACATTCATAGAGAAACGGCGGACAGATCGGGGTCAAAATGGGGCACATAATGTGACCATTAAAGTCACATTCATAGAAAAACGGCGGACAGATCGGGGTCAAAATGGGGCACATAATGTGACCATTAAAGTCACATTCATAGAAAAACGGCAGACAGATCGGGGTCAAAATGGGGGACATTATGGGACCATTAAAGTCACATTCATAGAAAAAAGGCAGACAGATCGGGGTCAAAATGGGGGACGTACTGGGACCATTAAAGTAACATTCATAGAAAAAAGGCAGACAGATTGTGATCAAAATAGTGGACATAATGGGGCCATTGAAGTCACATTCATGGAAAAAAGCAGACAGATCGGGGTCAATATGGGGGACATAAAGGGAGCATTGAAGTCACTATCATAAAAAAGGCAGACAGATCGAGTTTAAAATGGGGGACATAAAGGGACCATTAAAGTCACATTCATAGAAAAAAAGCAGGCAGATTGGGGTCAAAATGGAGGACACAAAGGGACCTTTAAAGTCACATTGATAGAATAAAGGCAGACAGATCGGGGTCAAAATGGGGGACGTAATGGGACCATTAAAGTCACATTCATAGAAAAAAGGCAGACAGATTGTGATCAAAATAGTGGACATAATGGGGCCATTGAAGTCACATTCATGGAAAAAAGGCAGACGGATCGGGGTCAAAATGGGGGACATAATGTGACCATTAAAGTCACATTTATACAGAAACGGCGGACAGATCGGGGTCAAAATGGGGCACATAATGTGACCATTAAAGTCACATTCATAGAAAAACGGCAGACAGATCGGGGTCAAAATGGGGGACATTATGGGACCATTAAAGTCACATTCATAGAAAAAAGTCAGACAGATCGGGGTCAAAATAGGGGACGTAATGGGACCATTAAAGTCACATTCATAGAAAAAAGCGCAGGACAGGGACATGGCCTGATGGCAGACAGATCGAGTCAAAATGGGGGACATAATGGGGCCATTGAAGTCACATTCATAGAAAAAAGGCAGACAGATCGGGTCAAAATGGGGGACATAATGGGACCATTGAAGTCACTATTCATAGAAAAAAGGCAGACAGATCGAGGTCAAAATGGGGGACATAAAGGGACCATTAAAGTCACATTCATAGAAAAAGAGCAGACAGATCGGGGTCAAAATGGAGGACATAAAGGGACCATTAAAGTCACATTCATAGAAAAAAGGCAGACAGATCGGGGTCAAAATGGGGGACATAATGGGACCATTAAAGTCACATTCATAGGAAAAAGGCAGACAGATCGGTGTCAAAATGGGGGACATAATGGGACCATTGAAGTCACATTCATGGAAAAAAGGCAGACAGATCGGGGTCAAAATGGGGGACATAATGTGACCATTAAAGTCACATTCATAGAAAAACGGCAGACAGATTGGGGTCAAAATGGGGACATAATGGGACCATTAAAGTCACATTCATAGAAAAAAGGCAGACAGATCGGGGTCAAAATGGGGGACATAATGTGACCATTAAAGTCACATTCATAGAAAAACGGCAGACAGATCGGGGTCAAAATGGGGACATAATGGGACCATTAAAGTCACATTCATAGAAACCATAGAAGTCGGACAGATCGGGGTCAAAATGGGGACATAATGTGACCATTAAAGTCACATTCATAGAAAAACGGCAGACAGATCGGGGTCAAAATGGGGGACATAATGGGACCATTAAAGTCACATTCATAGAAAAAAGGCAGACAGATCGGGGTCAAAATGGGGGACATAATGGGACCATTGAAGTCACATTCATGGAAAAAAGGCAGACAGATCGGGGTCAAAATGGGGGACATAAAGGGACCATTAAAGTCACATTCATAGAAAAACGGCGGACAGATCGGGTTCAAAATGGGGGACATAATGGGACCATTAAAGTCACATTCATAGAAAAAAGGCAGACAGATCGGGGTCAAAATGGGGACATAATGGGACCATTAAAGTCACATTCATAGAAAAAAGGCAGACAGATCGGGGTCAAAATGGGGGACATAATGGGACCATTAAAGTCACATTCATAGAAAAACGGCAGACAGATCGGGGTCAAAATGGGGACATAATGGGACCATTAAAGTCACATTCATGGAAAAACGGCAGACAGATCGGGGTCAAAATGGGGGACATAATGTGACCATTGAAGTCACATTCATAGAGAAACGGCAGACAGATCGGGGTCAAAATGGGGACATTATGGGACCATTAAAGTCACATTCATAGAAAAAAGGCAGACAGATCGGGGTCAAAATGGGGGACATAATGGGACCATTAAAGTCACATTCATAGAAAAAAGGCAGACAGATCGGGGTCAAAATGGGGGACATAATGGGACCATTGAAGTCACATTCATAGAAAAAAGGCAGACAGATCGGGGTCAAAATGGGGGACATAATGGGACCATTAAAGTCACATTCATAGAAAAACGGCGGACAGATCGGGGTCAAAATGGGGGACATAATGGGACCATTAAAGTCACATTCATAGAAAAACGGCAGACAGATCGGGGTCAAAATGGGGGACATAATGGGACCATTGAAGTCACATTCATAGAAAAAAGGCAGACAGATCGGGGTCAAAATGGTGGACATAATGGGACCATTAAAGTCACATTCATAGAAAAAAGGCAGACAGATCGGGGTCAAAATGGGGACATAATGGGACCATTAAAGTCACATTCATAGAAAAAAGGCAGACAGATCGGGATCAAAATGGTGGACATAATGGGACCATTGAAGTCACATTCATAGAAAAAAGGCAGACAGATCGGGGTCAAAATGGGGGACATAATGGGACCATTAAAGTCACATTCATAGAGAAACGGCGGACAGATCGGGGTCAAAATGGTGGACATAATGGGACCATTAAAGTCACATTCATAGAAAAAGGCAGACAGATCGGGGTCAAAATGGGGGACATAATGGGACCATTGAAGTCACATTCATAGAAAAAGCGGACAGATTGGTGGTCAAAATGGGGCACATAATGTGACCATTAAAGTCACATTCATAGAAAAAAGGCAGACAGATCGGGGTCAAAATGGGGGACATTATGGGACCATTGAAGTCACATTCATGGAAAAAAGGCAGACAGATCGGGGTCAAAATGGGGACATAATGTGACCATTAAAGTCACATTCATAGAAAACGGCAGACAGATCGGGGTCAAAATGGGGTACATAAAGGGACCATTAAAGTCACATTCATAGAAAAAAGGCAGACAGATTGGGGTCAAAATGGGGGACATAATGGGACCATTGAAGTCACATTCATGGAAAAAAGGCAGACAGATCGGGGTCAAAATGGGGGACATAATGGGACCATTAAAGTCACATTCATAGAAAAAAGGCAGACAGATCGGGTCAAAATGGGGGACATAATGGGACCATTAAAGTCACATTCATAGAAAAAAGGCAGACAGATCGGGGTCAAAATGGGGGACATAATGGGACCATTAAAGTCACATTCATAGAGAAACGGCGGACAGATCGGGGTCAAAATGGGGGACATAATGTGACCATTAAAGTCACATTCATAGAAAAACGGCGGACAGATCGGGGTCAAAATGGTGGACATAATGGGACCATTAAAGTCACATTCATAGAAAAACGGCGAGACAGATCGGGGTCAAAATGGGGGACATAATGGGACCATTAAAGTCACATTCATAGAAAAACGGCAGACAGATCGGGGTCAAAATGGTGGACATAATGGGACCATTGAAGTCACATTCATAGAAAAAAGGCAGACAGATCGGGGTCAAAATGGGGGACATAATGGGACCATTAAAGTCACATTCATAGAAAAACGGCGGACAGATCGGGGTCAAAATGGGGCACATAATGTGACCATTAAAGTCACATTCATAGAAAAACGAGCGGACAGATTGGGGTCAAAATGGGGCACATAATGGGACCTTTAAAGTCACATTCATAGAAAAACGGCAGACAGATCGGGGTCAAAATGGGGGACATAATGGGACCATTGAAGTCACATTCATGGAAAAAGGCAGACAGATCGGGGTCAAAGTGGGGGACATAATGTGACCATTAAAGTCACATTCATAGAAAAAAGGCAGACAGATCGGGGTCAAAATGGGGGACATAATGGGACCATTGAAGTCACATTCATGGAAAAAAGGCGGACAGATCGGGGTCAAAATGGGGGACATAATGTGACCATTAAAGTCACATTCATAGAAAAACGGCGGACAGATCGTGGTCAAAATGGGGCACATAATGTGACCATTGAAGTCACATTCATGGAAAAAAGGCAGACAGATCGGGGTCAAAATGGGGGACATTATGGGACCATTAAAGTCACATTCATAGAAAAAAGGCAGACAGATTGGGGTCAAAATGGTGGACATAATGGGACCATTAAAGTCACATTCATAGAAAAAGGCAGACAGATCGGGATCAAAATGGTGGACATAATGGGACCATTGAAGTCACATTCATAGAAAAAAGGCAGACAGATCGGGGTCAAAATGGGGGACATAATGTGACCATTAAAGTCACATTCATAGAAAAAGGCAGACAGATCGGGGTCAAAATGGGGGACATAATGGGACCATTAAAGTCACATTCATAGAAAAACGGCAGACAGATCGGGGTCAAAATGGGGGACATAATGGGACCATTAAAGTCACATTCATAGAAAAAAGGCAGACAGATCGGGGTCAAAATGGGGGACATAATGGGACCATTAAAGTCACATTCATAGAAAAAAGGCAGACAGATTGGGGTCAAAATGGGGGACATAATGGGACCATTAAAGTCACATTCATAGAAAAAAGGCAGACAGATCGGGGTCAAAATGGGGGACATAATGGGACCATTAAAGTCACATTCATAGAAAAAAGGCAGACAGATCGGGGTCAAAATGGGGGACATAATGGGACCATTAAAGTCACATTCATAGAAAAAAGGCAGACAGATTGGGGTCAAAATGGAGGACATAATGGGACCATTAAAGTCACATTCATAGAAAAAGGCAGACAGATCGGGGTCAAAATGGGGACATAATGGGACCATTAAAGTCACATTCATAGAAAAAAGGCAGACAGATTGTGATCAAAATAGTGGACATAATGGGGCCATTGAAGTCACATTCATGGAAAAAAGGCAGACAGATCGGGGTCAAAATGGGGGACATAATGTGACCATTAAAGTCACATTTATAGAAAACGGCGGACAGATCGGGGTCAAAATGGGGCACATAATGTGACCATTAAAGTCACATTCATAGAAAAACGGCAGACAGATCGGGGTCAAAATGGGGACATAATGGGACCATTAAAGTCACATTCATAGAAAAAAGGCAGACAGATCGGGGTCAAAATGGGGGACATAATGGGACCATTGAAGTCACATTCATGGAAAAAAGGCAGACAGATCGGGGTCAAAATGGGGGACATAATGTGACCATTAAAGTCACATTCATAGAAAAACGGCAGACAGATCGGGGTCAAAATGGGGGACATAAGGGACCATTAAAGTCACATTCATAGAAAAAAGGCAGGCAGATTGGGGTCAAAATGGAGGACATAAAGGGACCATTAAAGTCACATTCATAGAAAAAAGGCAGACAGATCGGGGTCAAAATGGGGGACGTAATGGGACCATTAAAGTCACATTCATAGAAAAAAGGCAGACAGATTGTGATCAAAATAGTGGACATAATGGGGCCATTGAAGTCACATTCATGGAAAAAAGGCAGACAGATCGGGGTCAAAATGGGGGACATAATGTGACCATTAAAGTCACATTTATAGAGAAACGGCGGACAGATCGGGGTCAAAATGGGGCACATAATGTGACCATTAAAGTCACATTCATAGAAAAACGGCAGACAGATCGGGGTCAAAATGGGGGACATTATGGGACCATTAAAGTCACATTCATAGAAAAAAGGCAGACAGATCGGGGTCAAAATGGGGGACATAATGGGACCATTAAAGTCACATTCATAGAAAAAAGGCAGACAGATCGGGGTCAAAATGGTGGACATAATGGGACCATTGAAGTCACATTCATGGAAAAAAGGCAGACAGATCGAGGTCAAAATGGGGGACATAAAGGGACCATTAAAGTCACATTCATAGAAAAAAGGCAGACAGATCGGGGTCAAAATGGGGGACATAATGGGACCATTAAAGTCACATTCATAGAAAAACGGCAGACAGATCGGGGTCAAAATGGGGGACATAATGGGACCATTAAAGTCACATTCATAGAAAAAAGGCAGACAGATCGGGGTCAAAATGGGGGACATAATGGGACCATTAAAGTCACATTCATAGAAAAAAGGCAGACAGATTGTGATCAAAATAGTGGACATAATGGGGCCATTGAAGTCACATTCATGGAAAAAAGGCAGACAGATCGGGGTCAATATGGGGGACATAAAGGGAGCATTGAAGTCACTATCATAAAAAAGGCAGACAGATCGAGTTTAAAATGGGGGACATAAAGGGACCATTAAAGTCACATTCATAGAAAAAAGGCAGGCAGATTGGGGTCAAAATGGAGGACATAAAGGGACCTTTAAAGTCACATTGATAGAATAAAGGCAGACAGATCGGGGTCAAAATGGGGGACATAATGGGACCATTAAAGTCACATTCATAGAAAAAAGGCAGACAGATCGGGGTCAAAATGGGGGACATAATGGGACCATTAAAGTCACATTCATAGAAAAACGGCAGACAGATCGGGGTCAAAATGGGGGACATAATGTGACCATTAAAGTCACATTCATAGAAAAACGGCAGACAGATCGGGGTCAAAATGGGGGACATAATGGGACCATTAAAGTCACATTCATAGAAAAACGGCAGACAGATCGGGGTCAAAATGGGGGACATAATGGGACCATTAAAGTCACATTCATAGAAAAAAGGCAGACAGATCGGGGTCAAAATGGTGGACATAATGGGACCATTGAAGTCACATTCATGGAAAAAAGGCAGACAGATCGGGGTCAAAATGGGGGACATAATGGGACCATTAAAGTCACATTCATAGAAAAACGGCAGACAGATCGGGGTCAAAATGGGGGACATAATGTGACCATTAAAGTCACATTCATAGAAAAACGGCAGACAGATCGGGGTCAAAATGGGGGACATAATGGGACCATTAAAGTCACATTCATAGAAAAAAGGCAGACAGATCGGGGTCAAAATGGGGGACATAATGGGACCATTAAAGTCACATTCATAGAAAAAAGGCAGACAGATCGGGGTCAAAATGGGGGACATAATGGGACCATTGAAGTCACATTCATAGAAAAAAGGCAGACAGATCGGGGTCAAAATGGGGGACATAATGGGACCATTAAAGTCACATTCATAGAAAAAAGGCAGACAGATCGGGGTCAAAATGGGGGACATAATGGGACCATTAAAGTCACATTCATAGAAAAAAGGCAGACAGATCGGGGTCAAAATGGGGGACATAATGTGACCATTAAAGTCACATTCATAGAAAAAAGGCAGACAGATCGGGGTCAAAATGGGGGACATAATGTGACCATTAAAGTCACATTCATAGAAAAACGGCAGACAGATCGGGGTCAAAATGGGGGACATAATGTGACCATTAAAGTCACATTCATAGAAAAACGGCAGACAGATCGGGGTCAAAATGGGGGACATAATGGGACCATTGAAGTCACATTCATAGAAAAACGGCAGACAGATCGGGGTCAAAATGGGGGACATAATGGGACCATTAAAGTCACATTCATAGAAAAAAGGCAGACAGATCGGGGTCAAAATGGAGGACATAAAGGGACCATTAAAGTCACATTCATAGAAAAAAAGCAGGCAGATTGGGGTCAAAATGGAGGACATAAAGGGACCATTAAAGTCACATTGATAGAATAAAGGCAGACAGATCGGGGTCAAAATGGGGGACGTAATGGGACCATTAAAGTCACATTCATAGAAAAAAGGCAGACAGATTGTGATCAAAATAGTGGACATAATGGGGCCATTGAAGTCACATTCATGGAAAAAAGGCAGACAGATCGGGGTCAAAATGGGGGACATAATGTGACCATTAAAGTCACATTTATAGAGAAACGGCGGACAGATCGGGGTCAAAATGGGGCACATAATGTGACCATTAAAGTCACATTCATAGGAAAACGGCAGACAGATCGGGGTCAAAATGGGGGACATAATGTGACCATTAAAGTCACATTTATAGAGAAACGGCGAGACAGATCGGGGTCAAAATAGTGGACATAATGGGGCCATTGAAGTCACATTCATGGAAAAAAGGCAGACAGATCGGAGTCAAAGTGGGGGACATAATGTGACCATTAAAGTCACATTCATAGAAAAAAGGCAGGCAGATTGGGGTCAAAATGGAGGACACAAAGGGACCATTAAAGTCACATTGATAGAATAAAGGCAGACAGATCGGGGTCAAAATGGGGGACATAATGGGACCATTGAAGTCACATTCATGGAAAAAAGGCAGACAGATCGGGGTCAAAGTGGGGGACATAATGTGACCATTAAAGTCACATTCATAGAAAAAAGGCAGACAGATCGGGGTCAAAATGGAGGACATCAAGGGACCATTAAAGTCACATTCATAGAAAAAAGGCAGACAGATCGGGGTCAAAATGGAGGACATAAAGGGACCATTAAAGTCACATTCATAGAAAAAAGGCAGACAGATCGGGGTCAAAATGGGGGACGTAATGGGACCATTAAAGTCACATTCATAGAAAAAAGGCAGACAGATTGTGATCAAAATAGTGGACATAATGGGGCCATTGAAGTCACATTCATGGAAAAAAGGCAGACAGATCGGGGTCAAAATGGGGGACATAATGTGACCATTAAAGTCACATTTATAGAGAAACGGCGGACAGATCGGGGTCAAAATGGGGCACATAATGTGACCATTAAAGTCACATTCATAGAAAAACGGCAGACAGATCGGGGTCAAAATGGGGGACATTATGGGACCATTAAAGTCACATTCATAGAAAAAAGGCAGACAGATCGGGGTCAAAATGGGGGACGTAATGGGACCATTAAAGTCACATTCATAGAAAAAAGGCAGACAGATTGTGATCAAAATAGTGGACATAATGGGGCCATTGAAGTCACATTCATAGAAAAAAGGCAGACAGATCGGGGTCAATATGGGGGACATAAAGGGAGCATTGAAGTCACTATCATAAAAAAAGGCAGACAGATCGAGTTTAAAATGGGGGACATAAAGGGACCATTAAAGTCACATTCATAGAAAAAAGAGCAGGCAGATTGATGTCAAAATGGAGGACATAAAGGAACCTTTAAAGTCACATTGATAGAATAAAGGCAGACAGATCGGGGTCAAAATGGGGGACGTAATGGGACCATTAAAGTCACATTCATAGAAAAAAGGCAGACAGATCGGGGTCAAAATGGGGGACATAATGGGACCATTAAAGTCACATTCATAGAAAAAAGGCAGACAGATTGTGATCAAAATAGTGGACATAATGGGACCATTGAAGTCACATTCATGGAAAAACGGCAGACAGATCGGGGTCAAAATGGGGGACATAATGGGACCATTGAAGTCACATTCATAGAAAAAGGCAGACAGATCGAGGTCAAAATGGGGGACATAATGGGACCATTAAAGTCACATTCATAGAAAAACGGCAGACAGATCGGGGTCAAAATGGGGGACATAATGGGACCATTAAAGTCACATTCATAGAAAAAAGGCAGACAGATCGGGGTCAAAATGGGGGACATAATGGGACCATTAAAGTCACATTCATGGAAAAAAGGCAGACAGATCGGGGTCAAAATGGGGGACATAATGTGACCATTAAAGTCACATTTATAGAGAAACGGCGGACAGATCGGGGTCAAAATGGGGCACATAATGTGACCATTAAAGTCACATTCATAGAAAAACATCGGACAGATCGGGGTCAAAATGGGGCACATAATGTGACCATTAAAGTCACATTCATAGAAAAACGGCAGACAGATCGGGGTCAAAATGGGGGACGTAATGGGACCATTAAAGTCACATTCATAGAAAAAAGGCAGACAGATTGTGATCAAAATAGAGGACATAATGGGGCCATTGAAGTCACATTCATGGAAAAAAGGCAGACAGATCGGGGTCAATATGGGGGACATAAAGGGAGCATTGAAGTCACTATCATAAAAAAAGGCAGACAGATCGAGTTTAAAATGGGGGATATAAAGGGACCATTAAAGTCACATTCATAGAAAAAAGAGCAGGCAGATTGATGTCAAAATGGAGGACATAAAGGAACCTTTAAACTCACATTGATAGAATAAAGGCAGACAGATCGGGGTCAAAATGGGGGACGTAATGGGACCATTAAAGTCACATTCATAGAAAAAAGGCAGACAGATTGTGATCAAAATAGTGGACATAATGGGGCCATTGAAGTCACATTCATGGAAAAAAGGCAGACAGATCGGGGTCAAAATGGGGGACATAATCTGACCATTAAAGTCACATTTATAGAGAAACGTTGGACAGATCGGGGTCAAAATGGGGCACATAATGTGACCATTAAAGTCACATTCATAGGAAAACGGCAGACAGATCGGGGTCAAAATGGGGGACATTATGGGACCATTGAAGTCACATTCATGGAAAAAAGGCAGACAGATCGGGGTCAAAGTGGGGGACATAATGTGACCATTAAAGTCACATTCATAGAGAAACGGCGGACAGATCGGGGTCAAATTGGGGGACATAATGGGACCATTGTACTCACATCCATTGAAAAAAAGCAGACAGATCGGGGTCAAAGTGTGGGACATAATGTGACCATTGAAGTCACATTCATGAAAAAAGGCGGACAGATCGGGGTCAAAATGGGGGACATAATGTGACCATTAAAGTCACATTTAGAGAGAAACGGCGGACAGATCGGGGTAAAAATGGGGCACATAATGTGACCATTAAAGTCACATTCATAGAAAAACATCGGACAGATTGGGGTCAAAATGGGGCACATAATGTGACCATTGAAGTCACATTCATAGAAAAACGGCAGACAGATCGGGGTCAAAATGGGGGACATTATGGGACCATTAAAGTCACATTCATAGAAAAAAGGCAGACAGATTGTGATCAAAATAGTGGACATAATGGGGCCATTGAAGTCACATTCATAGAAAAAAGGCAGACAGATCGGGGTCAATATGGGGGACATAAAGGGAGCATTGAAGTCACTATCATAAAAAAGGCAGACAGATCGAGTTTAAAATGGGGGACATAAAGGGACCATTAAAGTCACATTCATAGAAAAAAGAGCAGGCAGATTGATGTCAAAATGGAGGACATAAAGGAACCTTTAAAGTCACATTGATAGAATAAAGGCAGACAGTTCGGGGTCAAAATGGGGGACGTAATGGGACCATTAAAGTCACATTCATAGAAAAAAGGCACACAGATCGGGGTCAAAATGGGGGACGTAATGGGACCATTAAAGTAACATTCATAGAAAAAAGGCAGACAGATTGTGATCAAAATAGTGGACATAATGGGGCCATTGAAGTCACATTCATGGAAAAAAGGCAGACTGATCGGGGTCAATATGGGGGACATAAAAGGAGCATTGAAGTCACCATCATAAGAAAGGCAGACAGATCGAGTTTAAAATGGGGGACATAAAGGGACCATTAAAGTCACATTCATAGAAAAAAAGCATGCAGATTGGGGTCAAAATGGAGGACACAAAGGGACCTTTAAAGTCACATTGATAGAATAAAGGCAGACAGATCGGGGTCAAAATGGGGGACGTAATGGGACCATTAAAGTCACATTCATAGAAAAAAGGCAGACAGATTGTGATCAAAATAGTGGACATAATGGGGCCATTGAAGTGACATTCATGGAAAAAAGGCAGACGGATCGGGGTCAAAATGGGGGACATAATGTGACCATTAAAGTCACATTTATAGAAAAACGGCGGACAGATCGGGCTCAAAATGGGGCACATAATGTGACCATTAAAGTCACATTCATAGAAAAACGGCAGACAGATCGGGGTCAAAATCGGGGACATTATGGGACCATTAAAGTCACATTCATAGAAAAAAGGCAGACAGATTGTGATCAAAATAGTGGACATAATGGGGCCATTGAAGTCACATTCATGGAAAAAAGGCAGACAGATCGAGTTTAAAATGGGGGACATAAAGGGACCATTAAAGTCACATTCATAAAAAAACGACGGACACATTGGGGTCAAAATGGGGGCAACAATGTGACCATTAAAGTCACATTCATAGAGAAACGGCGGACAGATCGGGGTTAAAATGGTGGACATAATGGGACCATTAAAGTCACATTCATAGAAAAAAGGCAGACAGATCGGGGTCAAAATGGGAGATATAATGGGACCATTAAAGTCACATTCATAGAAAAACGGCAGACATATCGGGGGCAAATTGGGGGACATAATGGGACCATTGTACTCACATCCATTGAAAAAATGCGGACGAATCGGGGTCAAAATGGGGGACATAATGTGACCATTAAAGTCACATTTATACAGAAACGACGGACAGATCGGGGTCAAAATGGGGCACATAATGTGACCATTAAAGTCACATTCATAGAAAAACATCGGACAGATTGGGGTCAAAATGGGGCACATAATGTGACCATTGAAGTCACATTCATAGAAAAACGGCAGACAGATCGGGGTCAAAATGGGGGACATTATGGGACCATTAAAGTCACATTCATAGAAAAAAGGCAGACAGATCGGGGTCAAAATGGGGGACGTAATGGGACCATTAAAGTCACATTCATAGAAAAAAGGCAGACAGATTGTGATCAAAATAGTGGACATAATGGGGCCATTGAAGTCACATTCATAGAAAAAAGGCAGACAGATCGGGGTCAATATGGGGGACATAAAGGGAGCATTGAAGTCACTATCATAAAAAAAGGCAGACAGATCGAGTTTAAAATGGGGGACATAAAGGGACCATTAAAGTCACATTCATAGAAAAAAGAGCAGGCAGATTGATGTCAAAATGGAGGACATAAAGGAACCTTTAAAGTCACATTGATAGAATAAAGGCAGACAGTTCGGGGTCAAAATGGGGGACGTAATGGGGCCATTGAAGTCACATTCATGGAAAAAAGGCAGACAGATCGGGGTCAAAATGGGGGACATAATGTGACCATTAAAGTCACATTTATAGAGAAACGGCGGACAGATCGGGGTCAAAATGGGGCACATAATGTGACCATTAAAGTCACATTCATAGGAAAACGGCAGACAGATCGGGGTCAAAATGGGGGACATTATGGGACCATTGAAGTCACATTCATGGAAAAAAGGCAGACAGATCGATGTCAAAGTGGGGGACATAATGTGACCATTAAAGTCGCATTCATAGAAGAACGGCAGACAGATTGGGGTCAAAATGGGGGACATTATGGGACCATTGAAGTCACATTCATGGAAAAAAGGCAGACAGATCGGGGTCAAATTGGTGGATATAATGGGATCATTTAAGTCACATTCATAGAAAAAGGCAGACAGATCGTGGTCAAAGTGGTGGACATAATGGGACCATTAAAGTCACATTCATAGAAAAAAGGCAGACAGATCGGGGTCAAAATGGGGGACATAATGGGACCATTAAAGTCACATTCATAGAAAAACGGCGGACAGATCGGGGTCAAAATGGGGGACATAATGTGACCATTAAAGTCACATTCATAGAAAAAAGGCAGACAGATCGGGGTCAAAATGGGGGACATAATGTGACCATTAAAGTCACATTCATAGAAAAACGGCAGACAGATCGGGGTCAAAATGGGGACATAATGGGACCATTAAAGTCACATTCATAGAAAAAGGCAGACAGATCGGGGTCAATATGGGGGACATAATGGGAGCATTGAAGTCACTATCATAAAAAACGGCAGACAGATCGAGTTTAAAATGGGGGACATAAAGGGACCATTAAAGTCACATTCATAGAAAAAAGAGCAGGCAGATTGATGTCAAAATGGAGGACATAAAGGAACCTTTAAAGTCACATTGATAGAATAAAGGCCGACAGATCGGGGTCAAAATGGGGGACGTAATGGGACCATTAAAGTCACATTCATAGAAAAAAGGCAGACAGATTGTGATCAAAATAGTGGACATAATGGGCCATTGAAGTCACATTCATGGAAAAAAGGCAAACAGATCGGGGTCAAAATGGGACCATTAAAGTCACATTCATAGAAAAAAAGCAGGCAGATTGGGGTCAAAATGGAGGACACAAAGGGACCTTTAAAGTCACATTGATAGAATAAAGGCAGACAGATCGGGGTCAAAATGGGGGACGTAATGGGACCATTGAAGTCACATTCATGGAAAGAAGGCAGACAGATCGGGGTCAAAGTGGAGGACATAATGTGACCATTAAAGTCGCATTCATAGAAAAAAAGCAGGCAGATTGGGGTCAAAATGGAGGACATCAAGGGACATTAAAGTCACATTCATAGAAAAAAGGCAGACAGATCGGGGTCAAAATGGGGGACGTAATGGGACCATTAAAGTCACATTCATAGAAAAAAGGCAGACAGATTGTGATCAAAATAGTGGACATAATGGGGCCATTGAAGTCACATTCATGGAAAAAAGGCAGACAGATCGGGGTCAAAATGGGGGACATAATGTGACCATTAAAGTCACATTTATAGAGAAACGGTGGACAGATCGGGGTCAAAATGGGGCACATAATGTGACCATTAAAGTCACATTCATAGGAAAACGGCAGACAGATCGGGGTCAAAATGGGGAAAAAATGTGACCATTAAAGTCACATTTATAGGGAAACGGCGGACAGATCGGGGTCAAAATAGTGGACATAATGGGGCCATTGAAGTCACATTCATGGAAAGAAGGCAGACAGATCGGGGTCAAAGTGGAGGACATAATGTGACCATTAAAGTCGCATTCATAGAAAAAAAGCAAGCAGATTGGGGTCAAAATGGAGGACATAAAGGGACATTAAAGTCACATTCATAGAAAAAAGGCAGACAGATCGGGGTCAAAATGGGGGACGTAATGGGACCATTAAAGTCACATTTTGGGGTCAAAATGGGGGACATAATGGGACCATTGAAGTCATATTCATAGAAAAAAGGCAGACAGATCGGGGTCAAAATGGGGGACGTAATGGGACCATTAAAGTCACATTCATAGAAAAAAGGCAGACAGATTGTGATCAAAATAGTGGACATAATGGGGCCATTGAAGTCACATTCATGGAAAAAAGGCAGACAGATCGGGGTTAAAATGGGGGACATAATGTGACCATTAAAGTCACATTTATAGAGAAACGGCGGACAGATCGGGGTCAAAATGGGGGACATAATGGGACCATTAAAGTCACATTCATAGGAAAACGGCAGACAGATCGGGGTCAAAATGGGGGACATAATGTGACCATTAAAGTCACATTCATAGAAAAACGGCAGACAGATCGGGGTCAAAATGGGGGACATAATGGGACCATTGAAGTCACATTCATGGAAAAAAGGCAGACAGATCGGGGTCAAAATGGGGGACATAATGGGACCATTAAAGTCACATTCATAGAAAAAAGGCAGACAGATCGGGGTCAAAATGGGGCACATAATGTGACCATTAAAGTCACATTCATAGAAAAACGGCAGACAGATCGGGGTCAAAATGGGGGACATAATGTGACCATTAAAGTCACATTCATAGAAAAACGGCAGACAGATCGGGGTCAAAATGGGGGACATAATGGGACCATTGAAGTCACATTCATGGAAAAAAGGCAGACAGATCGGGGTCAAAATGGGACCATTAAAGTCACATTCATAGAAAAAAGGCAGACAGATTGGGATCAAAATAGTGGACATAATGGGACCATTAAAGTCACATTCATAGAAAAAAGGCAGACAGATCGGGGTCAAAATGGGGGACATAATGTGACCATTAAAGTCACATTCATAGAAAAACGGCAGACAGATTGTGATCAAAATAGTGGACATAATGGGGCCATTGAAGTCACATTCATGGAAAAAAGGCAGACAGATCGGGGTCAATATGGGGGACATAAAGGGAGCATTGAAGTCACATCATAAAAAAGGCAGACAGATCGAGTTTAAAATGGGGGACATAAAGGGACCATTAAAGTCACATTCATAGAAAAAAGGCAGACAGATCGGGGTCAAAATGGGGGACGTAATGGGACCATTAAAGTCACATTCATAGAAAAAAGGCAGACAGATTGTGATCAAAATAGTGGACATAATGGGGCCATTGAAGTCACATTCATGGAAAAAAGGCAGACAGATCGGGGTCAAAATGGGGGACATAATGTGACCATTAAAGTCACATTTATAGAGAAACGGCGGACAGATCGGGGTCAAAATGGGGCACATAATGTGACCATTAAAGTCACATTCATAGGAAAACGGCAGACAGATCGGGGTCAAAATGGGGGACAAAATGTGACCATTAAAGTCACATTTATAGAGAAACGGCAGACAGATCGGGGTCAAAATAGTGGACATAATGGGACCATTGAAGTCACATTCATGGAAAGAAGGCAGACAGATCGGGGTCAAAGTGGAGGACATAATGTGACCATTAAAGTCGCATTCATAGAAAAAAAGCAGGCAGATTGGGGTCAAAATGGAGGACATAAAGGGACATTAAAGTCACATTCATAGAAAAAAGGCAGACAGATCGGGGTCAAAATGGGGGACGTAATGGGACCATTAAAGTCACATTTTGGGGTCAAAATGGGGGACATAATGGGACCATTAAAGTCACATTCATAGAAAAAAGGCAGACAGATCGGGGTCAAAATGGGGGACGTAATGGGACCATTAAAGTCACATTCATAGAAAAAAGGCAGACAGATTGTGATCAAAATAGTGGACATAATGGGGCCATTGAAGTCACATTCATGGAAAAAAGGCAGACAGATCGGGGTCAAAATGGGGGACATAATGGGACCATTAAAGTCACATTCATAGAAAAACGGCAGACAGATCGGGGTCAAAATGGGGGACATAATGTGACCATTAAAGTCACATTCATAGAGAAACGGCGGACAGATCGGGGTCAAAATGGGGCACATAATGTGACCATTAAAGTCACATTCATAGGAAAACGGCAGACAGATCGGGGTCAAAATGGGGGAAAAAATGTGACCATTAAAGTCACATTTATAGAGAAACGGCGGACAGATCGGGGTCAAAATAGTGGACATAATGGGGCCATTGAAGTCACATTCATGGAAAGAAGGCAGACAGATCGGGGTCAAAGTGGAGGACATAATGTGACCATTAAAGTCGCATTCATAGAGAAAAAGGCAGACAGATTGTGATCAAAATAGTGGACATAATGGGGCCATTGAAGTCACATTCATAGAAAAATGGCAGACAGATCGGGGTCAAAGTGGAGGACATAACGTGACCATTAAAGTCGCATTCATAGAGAAAAAGGCAGACAGATTGTGATCAAAATAGTGGACATAATGGGGCCATTGAAGTCACATTCATAGAAAAATGGCAGACAGATCGGGGTCAATATGGGGGACATAAAGGGAGCATTGAAGTCACTATCATAAAAAAAGGCAGACAGATCGAGTTTAAAATGAGGGACATAAAGGGACCATTAAGGTCACATTCATAGAAAAAAGAGCAGGCAGATTGATGTCAAAATGGAGGACATAAAGGAACCTTTAAAGTCACATTGATAGAATAAAGGCAGACAGATCGGGGTCAAAATGGGGGACGTAATGGGGCCATTGAAGTCACATTCATGGAAAAAAGGCAGACAGATCGGGGTCAAAATGGGGGACATAATCTGACCATTAAAGTCACATTTATAGAGAAACGTTGGACAGATCGGGGTCAAAATGGGGCACATAATGTGACCATTAAAGTCACATTCATAGGAAAGCGGCAGACAGATCGGGCTCAATATGGGGGACATTATGGGACCATTGAAGTCACATTCATGGCAAAAAGGCAGACAGATCGGGGTCAAAGTGGGGGACATAATGTGACCATTAAAGTCACATTCATGGAAAAAGGGCAGACAGGTCGGGGTCAAAATGGGGGACATTATGGGAGCATTGAAGTCACATTCATGGAAAAAAGGCAGACAGATCGGGGTCAAAATGGGGGACGTAATGGGACCATTAAAGTAACATTCATAGAAAAAAGGCAGACAGATTGGGGTCAAAATAGTGGACATAATGGGGCCATTGAAGTCACATTCATGGAAAAAAGGCAGACAGATCGGGGTCAATATGGGGGACATAAAGGGAGCATTGAAGTCACTATCATAAAAAAGGCAGACAGATCGAGTTTAAAATGGGGGACATAAAGGGACCATTAAAGTAACATTCATAGAAAAAAGGCAGACAGATTGTGATCAAATTAGTGGACATAATGGGGCCATTGAAGTCACATTCATGGAAAAAAGGCAGACAGATCGGGGTCAAAATGGGGGACATAATGTGACCATTAAAGTCACATTTATACAGAAACGGCGGACAGATCGGGGTCAAAATGGGGCACATAATGTGACCATTAAAGTCACATTCATAGAAAAACGGCAGACAGATCGGGGTCAAAATGGGGGACATTATGGGACCATTAAAGTCACATTCATAGAAAAAAGGCAGACAGATCGGGGTCAAAATGGGGGACATAATGGGACCATTAAAGTCACATTTATACAGAAACGGCGGACAGATCGGGGTCAAAATGGGGCACATAATGTGACCATTAAAGTCACATTCATAGAAAAACGGCAGACAGATCGGGGTCAAAATGGGGGACATTATGGGACCATTGAAGTCACATTCATGGAAAAAGGCAGACAGATCGGGGTCAAAATGGGGGACGTAATGGGACCATTAAAGTCACATTCATAGAAAAAAGGCAGACAGATTGTGATCAAAATAGTGGACATAATGGGGCCATTGAAGTCACATTCATAGAAAAAAGGCAGACAGATCGGGGTCAATATGGGGGACATAAAGGGAGCATTGAAGTCACTATCATAAAAAAAGGCAGACAGATCGAGTTTAAAATGGGGGACATAAAGGGACCATTAAAGTCACATTCATAGAAAAAAGAGCAGGCAGATTGATGTCAAAATGGAGGACATAAAGGAACCTTTAAAGTCACATTGATAGAATAAAGGCAGACAGATCGGGGTCAAAATGGGGGACGTAATGGGACCATTAAAGTCACATTCATAGAAAAAAGGCAGACAGATTGTGATCAAAATAGTGGACATAATGGGGCCATTGAAGTCACATTCATAGAAAAAAGGCAGACAGATCGGGGTCAAAATGGGGGACATAATCTGACCATTAAAGTCACATTTATAGAGAAACGTCGGACAGATCGGGGTCAAAATGGGGCACATAATGTGACCATTAAAGTCACATTCATAGAAAAACGGCAGACAGATCGGGGTCAAAATGGGGGACATAATGGGACCATTGAAGTCACATTCATGGAAAAAAGGCAGACAGATCGTGTCAAAATGGGGGACATAATGGGACCATTAAAGTCACATTCATGGAAAAACGGCAGACAGATCGGGGTCAAAATGGGGGACATAATGGGACCATTGAAGTCACATTCATGGAAAAAAGGCAGACAGATCGGGGTCAAAATGGGGGACATAATGTGACCATTAAAGTCACATTCATAGAAAAACGGCAGACAGATCGGGGTCAAAATGGGGGACATTATGGGACCATTGAAGTCACATTCATGGAAAAAAGGCAGACAGATCGGGGTCA
>JBAMBI010000949.1:0-29835 GCA_037043535.1 Drosophila putrida
TGACTGTGTTTTGAAGAGAGGCTCAAGAGACGAGGGTGGGCCCAAATCGGGCTTCGAAAGTAAGCTTCCTTCGTTCTCTTGAAACCTCGAGGGGCGTCAGCGTTTCCTTCTGACGCTCTATTACTCACTCCAGACGTCCCAGATGTTACAAATTTTCTGAAATTGGCCCTGGCCGGACTGAGACGCCGACCCTGCCTGGAAAAACTTCCTTATAATGCCTCCTAGGCTCAGTCGGCAAGCTTTTGATAAAATTATCTGTGAACGATTGTCTGCTAAACAAGGGCAGAAAGTTGGGCTCATGGGTGCCGAAGCTGTCAGAGCCGCTAGAAACTGGTTGGCGGTAGTGGACTTAAGCTAGGGGACCACAAAACAGAGGCGGGGCTCGGCAGCAGCCGAAAAAAAGTAAAATATGCAACCCTACGATTTGATGGAGCAATGGTCGTATCAAAGAGGTCAATTCGCTACCTAGGGGTCCACATAGACTTGCGCCTTTGTTTCGGGGAACATCTGCTCAACACACAGAAGAAGGCGGCGAAGATAAAGCGGATGATGGTTAACCACGAAGGACCCAGCACCGGTCTGGGCGAACGCGGCGAGCATACCGTCATACATGAGGGGGATTGGCTCGACGTGCAGGCATTGTGCAATCGGAGTCTGGTCAGGTATGATCAAACTGGAAGTGCTGATCACAAAAGTAAAGGAGATTTACGAGGCCAAAGCAGATGAGTCTGATCTGAGATCCTTGTCGGAGATAAAATCCGATGCCCGAATGGGAAGGCAGCGCGACTGAGAACGAGCTGCAACGGGACGCTGGATTCTGAGTGGTCATGGCTGTTTCAGACAGTATCTGAACAGATTTGAACATGACGAGAGCCCCCCTCTGGTAGAGGACTACATGAATAGACTCATTTCCAGCTCTGTACAGATCTGTACAATTATGTAGTGCTCCCAAAAATACTGCAACCATTCTTTAGTGTGCAGTATATTCGATGAGTCAGAAGAGGATAGCATCATTTATAACCTATACTCATACAGATTGAGACCACTATAGGGTTGTATTCTTTGTGAGTGAATAATTATTTACCCTGTTTTAACATATTAAAAACAGCTTGTGTGTGCTATTTGACAGCTGTATAGATGCCTTCAGTAGTTTAAAAAGAGTGGACATGGCTTCCAAAAAAAACGACGCACCCGCAATGAGCGTATAACAAAATGAATGAATGAATGTATAACAAAAAAAATTCAATAAGCTACGGTGGAGCTAGCTCGACAGTAGGAGACCCTGTACTTTTTGAGTGCAAAGCGATCACTACAGATTGTTAAAGTTTCAAAAAATTTCCAGAGATGGCGCCACTACGAAGATAATAATATTGTGAGTTGAATAACTTCCGCGCTTATCATCCGATTTAGATAAAATTTGCAGAATCGGTTCGGACCATAGTGTCTAGCATCAAAGTTTTGTAATTCGACTTCGAAATTTTGTATTTCGATTTCGGGGCGGATGGGGGCGTGGCAAAACTAAAACACACTTGATCAACTTGAGATATAGACGAATCTACATACCAATTTTGGTGTCTCTAGCTCTTATAGTCTCTGAGATCTAGGTGACACAAAAAGGGACAGACAGACGGACAAACGGACAGACGGGCATGGCTATATCGACTCGGCTGTTGATGCTGATCAAGAATATATATACTTTATGGGGTCCGCCACGCCTCGTTCTGCCTGTTACGCACATTTGCACCAACCCATTTGTACTTTTAAAAGTACAGGGTCTAATTTAAAAAAAATATATACTATTCAGTCGGGAGAGCCCGTCAGAAGCACACCCTGTGGTAGTTGAGAATGCCGCACAAATTTTCTTTTAAACAAAAATTAAATGTATCATTCAGTCGGGAGAGCCCGAGAGTAGCATACCCTGTGGTAGTAGAGAATGCCACTAAAATTTTCAAAATAACTAAATAAAAACTTAAAAAACAATTTTAAAATGTAAAACAAAAATTAGAAAAAAAAATTAAAGAATTTAAGAATGCTTATACTGGGATTCGAACCACGATCTCCCGTTTACCTACGTGGCACCTTTACCACTTGAAAGAGAGAGGGAGAGAGGGCGAAAACTCACTCTGACACAGCGCGCACATGTATATACACGCATATGTGTATATGTATATGTAAATGCTTCAACGAACGAGCAAATAAAAGAGAGCACTCACAGCAACAACTACACATTAAATTAAAGAATTAAATAATTGCGGATATCTTCCGTGTTTATTATCCATCTTGATCAAATTTTCACGATGCATCCATTTAAGTACAATTATTGTTCCTGCCAAAGCTCAAATCTCTAGCTTGTTAATTGTCAGTTCTATCCTTTGTTTCACTTTGTGGGCGAAGGGGGCGTGGCATCCAAGATTTACAATAAACTTGATCTGCGTGTAAGTATAAGAAGTCTTCAAACCAAATTTGGTGTTCCTAGGTCTTACTATCTCTGATATCTTGTTACTTACACGGACGGGCAGACGGACATGGCTATTTCGACTCAGCTTGTCGCCCTGATCAAGAATATATACACTTTATGGGGTCTGCCACGCCTCCTTCTGCCTGTTACATATTTTTTTTTAACAAACTTTAAATACCCCCGGGGTGTAAAAAAAAGTGCATTAAGCTACGGTGGAGCAAGCTCGACCTTTGGAGACCCTGTACTTTTTGAGTGCAAAGCGATCACTACAGATTGTTTCAGCTTCAAAAAATTTGCATAGATGGTGCCACTACGAAGATATCAGTTGATTTTGCCCTTAACATTGTTAGTTGAATAACTTCCGCGTTTATCATCCGACTTGGATGAAATTGGCAGGATCAGTTCGGACCATACTCTGTATTATACATACTAAAAATACTAAAGGCGCTATCATCAAAAGGTGCTCTTGTAATTCGACTGCAAAATTTTGTATTTTAATTTGCCGGGCGGAGGGGGGCGTGGCAAAAATCTAAAACAAACTCGTTAAATGCAATATATAGATGTGCATACGTGCCAAATTTGGTGTCTCTAGCTCTTATAGTCTCTGAGATCTAGGAAGTAAAAAAGGGACAGACGGACATGGCTATATCGACTCGGCTGTTGATGCTGATCAAGAATATATATTCTTTATGGGGTCTGCCACGCCTCCTTCTGCCTGTTACGCACATTTGCACAAACTTAATAGACCCATTTGTACTTTTTTAAAGTACAGGGTCAAAAAAATAATTAAAGAGTTTAAGCATGCTTTTACTAGGATTCGAACCACGATCTTCCGTCTGCCTATTAGGCACCTCTACCACTTGATAACTTGAAAGAGAGAGGGAGGGAGACAGCTCACTCTAACACAGCGCGCACTTACATGCATATGTATATATGCATGTGTAAATGCATGTGTAAATGCATGTAAAACGAATGAGAAAGGGAATAAGGGCGAAAACTCACAACAACAAAAACACATTAAATTAAAGAATTGAATAATTGCGTATATCCGAGAAGCTCATATGAGAGCCGCATTTAGTGAACTGAGCAAACTGTGTGAATCATTTGATTCATAATGTTATTGGAGAAGTGGTGAATGAGATACCAGAATTACAGGATTTGGTAAATCGCTGCAGCAAGCTAGTCAGGTTTTTTGAAAAGTCTGTTAAAAAACCGACTTTTACTGCCCAACTTGATAGAATACGATATTCATCCTATTTAAATCGGTTGAACTGGATGGAAATTTCAAAGATTTCAGTTGAAAAAAGATATCTGCAAGATTTAGGACATTCATTTAAGTCATATAAGCGGACTGGTGAGCCTTCTAGCTCCTTATGAAGCTTGTTAAAAAAGCTAGAGAGCAACATTGCATTTAACAACCCCCTGAATAAACAATTTAAAGAAATATCAACTCTTAAAGACAGTCATATTAAAATAGTAGAAAAATGCAAACTTGAACTTTTAACATACTTAGATGAAATAGTTCAAGCCAACTCAAAAAAAATTCATAATTTCTAATTCCACCTAAATATAAACTATCACATTTTACCGAATTTGAAAAAGAACAAACAGTCAAAGACCTCGAACAAATGATGATTTATATTCGGATAAACAGACAATAGATAAATAGCCCCAATAATGAAAAAGAAAAAATATATCAATCAGTCGGGAGATCCCAACAGTAGAACACCCTGTGGTAGGAGAGAACGCCACACAAATATAAAAACAAATTTTAAAAATAAATAAGTAAAAAATTTAAACGCGCTTTTAATGGGATTCGAGCTACGATCGCCCGTCTGCCTACTCAGCACCTCTACCACTTGAGCACGTTTTGACGATATGTCTTCGCCTTGGACAGGAAAGGAGCACTGGCGAAAGCAGCCTCGGTGTTGCCATTGAGGTGAGTTCTTTGGTGAGCCAAATGCTAAAGTGCACAGCAAAGTGGTCAGCGGCTTGCAGCTCCGCCTGTGCTGGGAACCAAAGCGTTAGGTCCTTGGAGGGCGACAAGTTTTTGCAATCAACTGGACCTGCGAAGCAGCAACTCACGTCAGTCGCGTAGGTCCAGTTACCAAAGAGAGATCACTCTTCCACATACCTTTATTTTTACTTCTTTTATATTAAACTTAATATTCTTCTGTGTCCCTTTTGTAAATATTCTCTTTTATTCTACTGTATAAAAAAATGATTTTTTTTTATTTATTTATAATCTTGCGTTAGGGTTGCCAGACTGTTGCCTCCTGGATCTTTCCTCGGATCGCCCTCTTGCGTACACACTCTTCGCTCATAAAACTGTGGGTTGCGCCCGTGGCAAAGGTGGCTGGCAGGATCTGCCCTCCAATCCTCACATAGCGACGATGCGACCCCCCTTCACCGCTAATGGAAATCCTACTACTGTGTAGTCGGAGTATTGGCGCCGCCCTGACCCTGCCAAAGGGGACGCCACTACCCGTTTTCCTCCTCGACTCGTCCGCAACCATTCTGGCTAATCACGTCCTTCTTACCACAACGCCTACAGAATGTCACTTGAGCATTTGGGCATTCCCGCGCTCTCGCTTTTCGTCCTTCATCCACTTTTCTTCTTCTTTTCTTTTTTTTTGTCTGTTATCACTGGCCTACGGCCCACTGTATACCCAAGTTCTGCTTCTAATTTGTGGCCTTCGGCCCACTGTATGCAACCAAAGTATTTTACACATAACTGTTGGCCATCGGCCCACTGCTCACCAAAACAATATTTTGCTGGTATTTATTGGCCATCGGCCCAACAAACGTATACGTGTACGTGTGTGAATGTGCCTGTGGCTCAGCGGATCGTAAGTCTGTGAGTGCGTGTGTGTGCGTACTGTACTCATTCCCTCCCTTCTCTTTTTCTCTTCGTTGAAGCTGTGTCGCTATTCAGTGCGTGTCGAATCAAAAAAAAAAACTAAACAATGCACGGTATAGCGGGGTTTGTTCGACAACAGGGTATTCTTACATTTGTTTGGGTAAGGCGCTGGGTTTTTACGCAACGACTATACCCCGCCCTTTTCCACCTCCAGCGTTCCTGCTCGGGCGCCAATTGTAAAGAAGTTTTCGACAGGGGTACAAATCTCAGTCTGATTGTCCGCACAGCGTATCAACCAGTGCTTCAAAGACCACCCATTAGGGTCGCTGACTACGTTTACTTGCCGGGATTGCTCGCACGGTCAACGGGGATCTATCCTCGTTGCTCAACTACGGTTAATGGTTACTACTTTTGGGTTTTGAATTGCCGGGATTGCTTACACGGCCAACTGGGATCTATTCTCGTTGTTCAACTACGGTCAATGGTTAGGGAAGGAAAATATTAATGAAAATCAGACTGGTTTAGTTGCGTAGTTTGTTCTTAGGTGGTTACTTATTTAAGTTATTATAGCTACTTGTACTACCCTGCTGCACTGTCCTCAGGAGCCGTAACGCTCCGCCTAATCACACTCTACTTACTTATTCGCGTTGCCAGACGCACCAATTTACACGTCTGTCCTTTATTAACTCCGATCGCTGACCCCTCGTCGTTTCTCAACTTCGCAGAGCGCAAGCGTCGGTTGCGCAACTTCACCACTGACTGTCTCGAAGCTTGGAACGTATTGAAGGAGGCCTTACAGACCTCTTAAAGTATATATATTCTCGATCAGGGCAACGAGCTGAGTCGATATAGCCATGTCCGTCTGTCTGTACGTCTGTCTGTCTGTTTCTTTGCAGACTAGTCTCTCCATCTTGATGAAACTTGGTGCAGGTCCGTCTTTTTGCAGCACGCAGTACGTATGTCGTAACCGGCCGGATCGGATCACTGTATCATAGGAACGATCGGTTCGGAATCAACAATTAGTATGAAAAACTTTTAAGCTTCTTAAGATATCTTAATCAAACTTACACATTGTGTGTTTGACACAGTTTCATGCACACTTACCAAATTTGGTTTAAATCGGACAGTTATAACATATAGCTACCATGAGAACGATCGGTTCGAAATCAACATTTAGTATGAAAAACTTTTTTGTTTCTTAAGATATCTTAAGCAAACTCACAAATGGTGTATTTGGTATAGTTTCATACATGTTTACCAAATATGGTTATTATCGGACTACTATATCATATAGCTGCCATAAAAACGATTTGTTCAAAATCAACATTTAGTATAAAAAACTTTTTTGTTTCTTAAGATATTTTAACCAAACTCACACATGATGTGTTTAACATAGTTTTATACATTCTTACCAAATTTGGTGCAAAACCTCAAACACCCTATTTTGCCGAGCCGGATTAATTCGACTCAGCTGCTCCTGCTGTGTCCTTTTAGCAAAGATCGGATCGTTTCAGAAACGAAAGCCGGTTAATTGTCGCAGTATACGGTCGCAATATTCGGGAAAACATCAATCAACTGCAGAATGGGAGCTTTAACAGCTTTAATAGAGCGCGAGGGAACAGGCTGCACCACTGAAAACTTGGAAAATTTGTCAGCTGCCGTGAGGAAATATTTTTCGCCTGTTGAAAATATATCGACATCGAAAATATTTAACATCTCATCTACGCGCGAAGGTATTAGAATCACTCCAAGTTCCTGTTTTCGACCAATTACGAACACTTCGGTTGCTATTTTGCCCATATTTAGACCCAGTACTTTAAAAAAGTACAAATGGGTCTATTTCGTTTGTGCAAATGTGCGTAACAGGCAGAAGGAGGCGTGGCAGACCCCATAAAGCATATATATTCTTGATCAGCATCAACAGCCGAGTCGATATAGCCATGTCCGTCTGTCTGTCTGTCCGTCTGTCTGTCCCTTTTTGTGTCACCTAGATCTCAGAGACTATAAGAGCTAGAGACACCAAATTTGCATGTAGGTTCATCTATATCTCAAGTTGAACGAGTTTGTTTTAGATTTTTGTCACGCCCCCCTCCGCCCCCGCAAATCAAAATACAAAATTTTCAAGTCGAATTACAAGAGCACCTTTAATGCTAGCGCCTTTATTTTTGGTATGTATAATACAGACTATGGTTCCAACCTATCCAGCAAATTTCGTCCAAATCAGATGATAAACGCGGAAGTTATTCAACTAACAATGTTACGGGCAAAATCAATCTCTGAAGTGGCTCCCTCTATGGAAATTTTTTGAAACTGAAATAATCTGTAGTGATCGCTTTGCACTCAAAAAAGTACCGGGTCTCCTACTGTCGAGCTTGCTCCACCGTAGCTTAATGCATTTTTTGAAAATAGTAACGGGAAATTGCTTAACCAATTTATCTTGAGTATGCGCCAATATCGACGGCTTGCAGTGTATCGCATTTACCACGTTAGGAGTTACAACTTTCTTTACCAAATCTAGCAAACCCTGGGGGTTGCGCCCGTGTCAAAGGTGGCTGGCATGATCTGCCCTCCTGATTCCCTTGGCTTGGATACTGGGGATCGTGAAGATGTACGCTCCTCAGATCCGGCCCCTTTGTCGAGCCCGAACTCTTAGGCTATGAGCACTAGTTTCTACTTGGGGCGTTGGTGGATCTAACGTACACCCACCTCCGGATTCTGGAACTCACCTGTTTCCACCATTTTAATTTTATTTCTTCTTTTCCTTGTGTCCTGTATTTGTCTTCCTCGCTTCTAGTCCTTCGTCCACTTTCCTTGTGCGTTTCTTTTTTTGTCTGTTATCACTGGCCTACGGCCCACTGTAGGCCCAAGTTCTGCTTCTAATTTGTGGCCTTCGGCCCACTGTATGCAACCAAAGTATTTTACACATAATTGTTGGCCATCGGCCCACTGCTCACCAAACAATATTTTGCTGGTATTTATTGGCCATCGGCCCAACAAACGTATACGTGTACGTGTGTGAATGTGCCTGTGGCTCAGCGGATCTTAAGTCTGTGAGTGCGTGTGTGTGCGTACTGTACTCATTCCCTCCCTTCTCTTTTTCTCTTCGTTGAAGCTGTGTCGCTATTCAGTGCGTGTCGAATCAAAAAAAAAAACTAAACAATGCACGGTATAGCGGGGTTTGTTCGACAACAGGGTATTCTTACATTTGTTTGGGTAAGGCGCTGGGTTTTTACGCAACGACTATACCACGCCCTTTTCCACCTCCAGCGTTACTGCTCGGGCGCCAATTGTAAAGAAGTTTTCGACAGGGGTACAAATCTCAGTCTGATTGTCCGCACAGCGTATCAACCAGTGCTTCAAAGACTACCCATTAGGGTCGCTGACTACGTTTACTTGCCGGGATTGCTCGCACGGTCAACGGGGATCTATCCTCGTTGCTCAACTACGGTTAATGGTTACTACTTTTGGGTTTTGAATTGCCGGGATTGCTTACACGGCCAACTGGGATCTATTCTCGTTGTTCAACTACGGTCAATGGTTAGGGAAGGAAAATATTAATGAAAATCAGACTGGTTTAGTTGCGTAGTTTATTCTTAGGTGGTTACTTATTTTAGTTATTATAGCTACTTGTACTACCCTGCTGCACTGTCCTCAGGAGCCGTAACGCTCCGCCTAATCACACTCTACTTACTTATTCGCGTTGCCAGACGCACCAATTTACACGTCTGTCCTTTATTAACTCCGATCGCTGACCCCTCGTCGTTTCTCAACTTCGCAGAGCGCTAGCGTCGGTTGCGCAACTTCACCACTGACTGTCTCGAAGCTTGGAACGTAATGAAGGAGGCCTTACAGACCTCTTAAAGTATATATATTCTTGATCAGGGCAACGAGCTGAGTCGATATAGCTATGTCCGTCTGTCTGTTTCTTTGCAGACTAGTCTCTCAGTTTTTAAGCTATCTTGATGAAACTTGGTGCAGGTCCGTCTTTTTGCAGCACGCAGTACGTATGTCGTAACCGGCCGGATCGGATCACTGTATCATATAGCTGCCATAGGAACGATCGGTTCGGAATCAACAATTAGTATGAAAAACTTTTTAGCATCTTAAGATATCTTAATCAAACTTAAACATTGTGTGCTTGACACAGTTTCATGCACACTTCCCAAATTTGGTTTAAATCGGACAGTTATAACATATAGCTACCATGAGAACAATCGGTTCGAAATCAACATTTAGTATGAAAAACTTTTTTGTTTCTTAAGATATCTTAACCAAACTCACAAATGGTGTATTTGGTATAGTTTCATACATGCTTACCAAATATGGTTATTATCGGACTACTATATCATATAGCTGCCATAAAAACGATTTGTTCAAATCAACATTTAGTATAAAAAACTTTTTTGTTTCTTAAGATATTTTAACCAAACTTACACATAGTATGTTTGACATAGTTTTATACATTCTTACCAAATTTGGTGCAAATCGGATCACTATATCATGTAGCTGTCATATGAACGATCGGTTCGAAATCAACATCTAACAAATTTTGTAAAAAATCGCACGGCTTTTGCAGAGCTGTGCAAGGCTATCCAAGTTTTGGCGTGCCAAAGTTAGCCTTCGCTATATTTGTGTTTATTTTACAATTACAATGGCAATCACTAAGTTTATTGAGAAAATTTGACTAGTATTCCGCGGGTGTATGCCGCTTAAGTGAAAAATCGAAAAAATATGGAGAAGTTTCTAAGTTAAGTAAAAGAAATAGAAGTCAGTGAAGTGGAAAGAGTTCTATTTGATATTGTCCTTATGAACCACCCTTCCTTTTATCAGAGCGGTAGTTCCCAGATCGGCTTTAACTGTGTTTTCTACGCATAGTGTGGTAAGCTTGTCTCTCAAGCGTCTGTTGGATTTTACCAGAGCCGTCTCCCCAACCTCAAACACCCTATTTTGCCGAGCCGGATTAATTCGACTCAGCTGCTTCTGCTGTGTCCTTTTAGCAAAGATCGGATCGTTTCAGAAACGAAAGCCGGTTCATTGTCGCAGTATACGGTCGCAATATTCGGGAAAACATCGATCAACTGCAGAATGGGAGCTTTAACAGCTTTAATAGAGCGTGAGGGAACAGGCTGCACCACTGAAAACTTGGAAAATTTGTCAGCTGCCGTGAGGAAATATTTTCCGCCTGTTGAAAATATATCGACATCGACATCGAAAATATATAACATCTCACCTACGCGCGAAGGTATTAGAATCACTCCAAGTTCCTGTTTTCGACCAAGTGGTCGTCACTTCGGTTGCTATTTTGCCCACATTTTGTATTTTGTAATAGTAACGGGCAATTGCTTACCAATTTATCTTGAATATGGGCCAATATCGACAGCTTGCAGTGTATCGCATTTACCACGTTAGGAGTTACAACTTTCTTTACCAAATCAAGCAAACCCTCCCTATTGCTAAACGTGGTAAGGGGTCTTTGACCCGAACAGTCTAAAAATCCTGTAATTAGAGGTAGTTGCTTCTTCCAGAATTATCTGGTTTTGGAAGCAGTTGACTTGTCAGTGTATTCGATAACATAAGTCAACGACTCTTGGCTGTGTCCCGTTGCGGCATCCGACTCTGGCGCATCCTGTAGAGAATGAACGTTTTGGTGCGACAAGGCGTCCGCTACGAAGTTGTCCTTTCCTGGCTTATAAAGAACCTCAACGCTTCTCTCCTTGACTCGCTCTTTCCAGCGCTTAATCTTAGAGTTCGTGGACATGTAGATGTAATTTTTTCCGTAAAGGTAGTGATGAAGGGTGTCTAAAGCCCATAAAATCGCCAAAAGCTCTCTCATTCGCGGCGTAGTCAATTTCCCCGTCCTTCAGTGTTCTCAAAATCAAGGTTATCGGTCTTTTATTTTGCGATAAGACCGCACTTAAACCCGTGATAGAAGCGTCTGTTGTCAGGTCAAATGGCCGCGAAAAATCTGGGTAGTGTAGCATTGAGTTGGGCTTCATCGAAATCAACAGGAATATTCTTTGATTGAAACTTGCTAACTTTACTCCTTTAGGATATTAGTCAAGGGTCTCGCTATCGCAGCGAAATGCTTAATAAAACATCGGTAATGGCCCTCACTTTATCTAACCTTGTTCTGATATCTTCCTTGGACACAAGAAAGCCGCGAAACTCAACACTTTCCATGAAAATTGGAGATTTTTGTCTTGACACCCTCATGTTAGCGTCGTGCAATCTTTTAAGTTCACCGCCAACATGAAAAAAAGCTCCTCTTTTGTTTTTGAGAAAACGAGGACGTCATCTACGTAAACGTAGCAGGAACGACCAATTCTATCTCGAAGGACGTCATATATTGCTCTTTGGAAAATGCTGGAAGCGTTCTTAAGGCCAAAGACGACACGGTAGAACTCGTATTTTCCGCAATTTATCGAAAAGAGGTCTTCTCTCGATCACCTTCCGCGAGACTAATCTGGTGATACCCAGACTTAAGGTCGAGGGTGGTGAAATAGCTTGCCTATTTCATCTTTATGTCGGCAATAGTTGCCGGCAATAGTTTTCGAATTTAACTTCCTAAAATAAACAACCAATCCTTTATTAGGCGACCCATATTGCGACGCGAAGGCATCCCGTTCGCGGTTGGACTCAAGTTCTTTAGGTTGAGTCGCAAATAAAATGTCTGTGCGGTTTTTCTTTAGGCCATAAATAAAAACGCGCAAAGCATTTGCTTATGTGTGTCATTCATAAGGCTAGCCTGATATGATGCATGCGTCATAGTCGTTTAATTAATAATAAGAGTTAGTTTTTTCTTAACACCCTCGTAAAACTGTACTATTGACATTGAGCCCTGTCTTAGGGTAGACAGTTCTCTTTTAAGAAGGGGCAAGGGACGCTTTTTATACCCTGAGGGGGTATATAAAGTTTGTTCAAAAAAAAGTATGTAACAGGCAGAAGGAGGCGTGGCAGACCCCATAAAGTATATATATTCTTGATCAGGGCGACAAGCTGAGTCGATATAGCCATGTCCGTCTGTCCGTCCGTATGAACAACGAGATCTCAGAGATGGTAAGACCTAGAAGCACCAAATTTGTTGTGAAGACTTCTTATATTTGCACGCAGATCAAGTTTATTTCAAATTTTGGATGCCACGCCCCCTTTACCCGCAACATGAGAAAAACCATAACTCTGGTAATTATCAAGCTAGAGACATGAGCTTTGGCACGAACAATACCTGAATAAGAAAGGATGCATTGTGAAAATTTGATCAAGATCGGATAATAAACACGGAAGATATCCGCAATTATTTAATTCTTTAGTTTAATGTGTTGTTGTTGTGAGTTTTCGCCCTCTCTCTTATTTGCTTATTCGTTGAAGCATTTACATATGCATACATACATATGAATGAAAGCGCGCGCTGTGTTAGAGTGAGTTTTCGCCCTCTCTCCCTCTCTCTTTCAAGGAGAGTGGTAAAGCTGCCACCTTGATAGACGGGACATCATGGTTCGAGTCCCAGTAAAATCATGCTTAAATTCTTAAATTTTTTTTTTTAATTTTTGTTATACATTTAAAAATTGTTTTTTAAGTTTTTATTTAGTTGTTTTGAAAATAACGTGCTCATTGTTGCTTAGGCTTTTTAATACAAAACAGACAGCACAAATACTAAACATAAAATATAATTAATATAAAATTTGAGTGGCGTTCTTTACTACCTCAGGGTGTTCTACTGTCGGGATCTCTCGACTGAATGATATATTTTAAATATGTGAAGTCAAGTCGGCTAATGAACTCGCTTGACAGCAGCAGGCTATTATCCATGGTGAATGTTCTCATCGTGCGCTTGACAGAGGCAGGCTATTATCCATAGTGGATGTTCTCATCGTGCGCGGAGACGCTAACAGCTCTGCCGATGCAATCGCTGATATCATAAA
This sequence comes from Drosophila putrida, assembly GCA_037043535.1. Lineage (NCBI taxonomy): Eukaryota > Metazoa > Arthropoda > Insecta > Diptera > Drosophilidae > Drosophila > Drosophila putrida. Next base: position 13,238 of record JBAMBI010000949.1, read on the forward strand.
CGCAGCATGTGATGCTTCTATAATAAAAGTGTGCAGAGGGGGAAACCAAAATCGGCCAGTAGCCTGGTGGAATGATAAAATCTCAAATGCCCGTAGAGAGTGCGGCAAGTCGCAGGTGCCAACGATGCAGATGCTCGCCATCCAACAACCAGTATGCGAATGATTTTAAGCTAAGAAAGAAGACCCTACAGATGCAATAAGACAAAGCAAAGCCCGCTATTTTCAGGAGCTTTGTGACGCCGCCGACCAACAGCCATTTGAAGCAGTCTAGAAATTGGTTATGGGAAGGTTGTATAGACAACCGACACCAACGTGCCCACAGCAGCTTTGTGATATAGTGTGTTCCCTGTTTTCCGTTCAAAACCCAAAAACCACGATGCCGCTCTAACAGACATCAAAGAAGTCCTAAGCAATCACAGCTAAGGTTAAAGCTGATAAGACCCCTGGCCCAGATGGCATCCCGAGCGGCGCACAGTGGGCCGCTTTGAGCTTTTACTTTGCGAAAATCATATCTTTTAATCCAAATGAGATATCGAAAAAATATAAAAATCGTGTATAGAAAACTTGTATAGATTTAAAATTAATGTAAAATAATGTTTTTTTTTGTGATTTTAAACGTTAGTTTTGCATTAGAAGCATGCAAACATCAAACAATTTCACTATAAATGTTCGAATTTACATATATATATATATATATATATCTAAAGCAATATATCTATTAGTATTATGATACTTATAAATGAATTTAAATTAATATTTTAGTTCCATTTACTGTAGCGATAATATTTAGCATAATTTAAGTTTCTAATACATTTCTACCTTGTTAACTCCTATGAAAACAAAATGTAAATAAAATAAAAACCTTATAATTCTTTAAAATAAATTTTATTATTATTTATGTTAATAACTACATTTAATCACAAAAAATGTTCCTGTTTACTTAAGCTTTCTTTAGTAATATCTTCAAGTTCATAGCCTAAATACATTAAATCTACCATATCTTTTGTATAAACCTTTCCCAGTTCTTTGTGATTTTCTACAAATCTTTTCGTTGAAAACACCATGGAATTATGAAAATTCGTTTTGAAAATAATCACAGAATCACGTGGTATAAGTCGCTTGCCGAAAATAGCAATCGGTGTTAAAAGTCTACGTAAACTTAAAATATTGGTTCAAAAATAGAGTTTTGGTAAATAAATTATTTAAAATACTTCAAAATCAAAACTGTAAAGTTTGTATATTTTTTGGCCTTGGAATTGTCTAAACTTTCTAAATTGTCTAAAATTAAGAAACTTGAACTCAAATGAATCTGTTGAATATAATTCTGTCCCAAAGATGAACAATTTTTGCAAATAATACACAAATATACCTACATGAAAAAATTGTTTGTGTTTGAAGAGCTCAACCACCGAAGCAAATTACCAAAATGAAAAAGAAAAGTTAGGTCTGTAAACTTCAAACCTCTACCTAACTTCATTTTACGTTTTGCCAGATTCCAACTCGTGAGTTTTGATTTTTGCCACGTGAGTCTCGTGAATGAGCCACCGTGTAGAGCTCTATAACTAGTATATCTCGGAGCGCACAGTACCGTCCAGATGTGAAGTGTAGAGGCTAGTGCTCATACTGAAGCCAGGAAAGGAATTGGATGACCCCGCTGTGTATGTTGGACACGTTGGGAAAATCTTCGAGAGTATTCTCTGCAGCTCTCTGCTCTCTCTTTCTTAAAGAAACGGACTCTCAGAGCATCAATACGCATTCCGGAAGCAACATAACACGACAGATGCCATCAGCTCGAGGGCAATCAGGGCACTAGATGGGCAGGAGGCACAAAGCAGAATGCACCGTCTGCACCTAGAAGTCAAAAATGACTCCAATCCGGCAAACTGAATGCATATCTTTGTCGCCCTTAGCGCCTTACGTATCTCTGGCTACCTAATTCAGCCTTGCAATTGGCTACTTTCGCAACAGGCTCCAGCGACGGTACACGATCACAGAAGGAGTCCCACAAGGCTCGGTCCTCGAACTGCTCCTCTGGAATGTGATATACGACGAGGTACTGCCGCTAAATCTTCCAAATGGTTACAATATTATTGATTTTACAGACAACATCCGTCCTAATCAGCAGTAGTAAGGTAGGACTGCCATAATAAGGGTAGACTCACCGTAATAAAAACCAAGCCAGTCATCAAATACCTTGGTATTGGTTAATGTCTCACATCAGAGGGCCAAGACAACGCAGCTGGAAGTTGCTGGGGTAGTGACATCTTACAGCCAAGGATGCAGCTCTTGTTAATCCCGCTGGAAGCGGAACGTCAGAGGTGTCAACTGCGCAGTTGTTTACAGGTCATGGTTGCTTCAAAGCCAACCTGCACCGATTCAACCATGAGAGCAATCCGATCTCATCAATACGCATTCCGGAAGCAACATAACACGACAGATGCCATCAGCTCGAGGGGCAATCAGGGCACTAGATGGGCAGGAGGCACAAAGCAGTAATGCACCGTCTGCAACTAGAAGTCAAAAATGCCTTCAATCCGGCAAACTGAATGCATATCTTTGTCGCCCTTAGCGCCTTACGTATCTCTGGCTACCTAATTCAGCCTTGCAATTGGCTACTTTCGCAACAGGCTCCAGCGACGGTACACGATCACAGAAGGAGTCCCACAAGGTTCGGTCCTCGAACTGCTCCTCTGGAATGTGATATACGACGAGGTACTGCCGCTAAATCTTCCAAATGGTTACAATATTATTGATTTTACAGACAACATCCGTCCTAATCAGCAGTAGTAAGGTAGGACTGCCATAATAAGGGTAGACTCACCGTAATAAAAACCAAGCCAGTCATCAAATACCTTGGTATTGGTTAATGTCTCACATCAGAGGGCCAAGACAACGCAGCTGGAAGTTGCTGGGGTAGTGACATCTTACAGCCAAGGATGCAGCTCTTGTTAATCCCGCTGGAACGTCAGAGGTGTCAACTGCGCAGTTGTTTACAGGTCATGGTTGCTTCAAAGCCAACCTGCACCGATTCAACCATGAGAGCAATCCGATCTGTGACCAAATTGATACAATGTTTTTTTTCCTGATAAAATGGAAAAAAAATCTATCATTCAGTCAGGCGAGACTGACTGTAGAGTACCCTGTGGTAGTACAGATTGCCATTCAAATTTTCTTTTAATTATATTTGTGTTTTGTATTTGTGGTGTCTGTTTATACCCTGAGGGTTTTTTAAGTTTGTTAAAAAAAGTATGTAAAAGGTAGTAGGAGGCGTGGCGGTCGAAAGAAAATTTGAGCGGCGTTCTGTACTAGCACTGGGTATTCTACTATCGGGCTTTTCCGACTGAATGATATAATTTGTATTTAAAAGTATTAGCAACAATGAGCACTTTTTTTCAAACTAACCATCCCACTGAACTATCCCACATCTTGCATAATATGAATATTAGGCCGGTGCGAAAAACACTTTTTTATACCCTTGCAGAGGATTTTAAAATTTTGTCACGAAGTTTGTAAGGCATTGAAGGAAGCCTCACAGACCCCATAAAGTATATATATTCGTGATCAGGGCGACGAGCTGTGCCCATATAGCCATGTCCATTTGTCTGTCTGTCCGTCTGTCTGTCTGTTTCTATACAAACTAGTCTCTCAGTTTTGAAGCTATCTCGATGAAACTTGGTACAGGTCCGTCTTTTTGCTGCACGCAGTACATATGTATGTCAGAACCGGGCGGATCGGATCATTATATCATATAGCTATCATAGGAACGATCGGCTCGGAAACATTATTTAGTATGAAAAACTTTTTTGCTTCTCAAGATATATCAATCAAACTCACATACTGTGTGTTTAGTACAGTTTTATACATCCTTACCAAATTTGGTTTAGATAGGACAAATATATCATATAGCTGACATAAGAACGATCGGTTCGAAATCAACATTTAGTATGAAATACTTTTTTGTTTTTGTGCGTTTGGTACAGTTTTACACATCCTTACCAAATTTGGTTCAAATCGGAGTATTATATTATATATTGTAGCTGCCATAGAAACAATCAGCTCGAAATCAACATTTAGTATAAAAAACTTTTTGTTCTTCAAGATATCTTAACCAAATTCACACATTATGTGTTTGGTTTAGTTACAAATAGGCTGACCAAATTCGGTACAAATCGGACTACTATATCATATAGCTGTCATAGGAACGATCAGTTCAGAATTAATATTTAACAAGTTTTGTAAAAAATCTGACGACTTATACGGGACACTGCAAGGGTATCCAAACTTTGGCGCGCTAAAGTTAGCTTTCACTTTTTTTCCCCGTTTCTCGGCTGTGGAATCGTTGACCCGCTATAAAATATTAATATGTGCAAAAAATCTGCTTTTTTAGAGCCCATCCTGAGGTGACGCACCGTGGTGCCATTTGACTTTTTACGCTGCAAAATAATAATTTTTGAGCCTAATAAGATAATTACATAATTTAAATGGCATATGATGGATAACTGTTTAACCTATAAAATGAATGTTTGAAAAGAGAGCTACTCCTTCTAGATGCTAAATCTAAAAGACTAATCATGTCTGAATTATTTATAGTTATTTTGTAACACTATTCGTGACTTAACATGACGGAGGGAAGAAATAAGTGGCTCGGAAGATGCTGCCAACATGTTCAAGATGTCTTCATTTTCCCTGACCCTTGATGCTTTAAAACTGTTTTGCAATCTATATTTCTTATAATATTAGCTTAGAAACTTCTGAGCTTCTTCTGAAAGCTCTCTAAGTGGCACTGACTGGAGTTCAATTATATTTTTGCCATGCTCCAATATTTTATGGGCAGTCGGGGTCAACTTCTTCTGTGAATACTTTTCAGCCAAAAGTGATGCAGTTTGCGATGCATATTCTCCATATTTTGTAGAAAATTTAGCCGGTCGGTCGCAAAATAAGAAAGACAAAAATAGTTGCAGTTCGATTTATCTGATTAACGAAGCTCCTTGTAAAGCTAATCGAATATTCAAATTCAAATTTTAGTTCGGAAAGGGACAGTTGTTACTTCCGCGCTGCTCGCTTGAAAAAGCTCAATGCTATGAAACTAGTTTGTGCGCGCATCGATCAGCAAATGTGGATCAGCTGGCCAAGTGACAAGTGTAGCGGCCTCAGCCTCGAGTGGAAAAATGAGAAACACTGCGAAAAAATGCGAAAAGCGGAGAAATGGAGCATGTCTTCTCACTCTCACCCACAACTCTCGGCGACGACTGCGGCCGGCGATGACTGGAAAACTACTTGTGTGTGGGCATGTTTTTAGACCCTGTACTTTTAAAAAGTACAAAAGGGTATATTGCGTTTGTCCAAATGTGCGTAACAGGCAGAAGGAGGCCTGACAGACTCCATAAAGTATGAGTCGACATAGCCATGTCCCGTTTTTAAGATCTTACATCTCAGAGACTATAAAAGCCAGAGCATGTAATTGGCATGTACGTTCATCTACATCTTGCATTGAAGGAGTTTGTTTCCTTCCTATTCGAAGTCGATTTAAAACACCACCTTTAATTCTAGCATTTAAAGTATAAATAGCAAATATAGTATATACATATTGTTCGAAAAATTTGAAAAATGCTTAAAGCTTAAAAGGTAGATAGAGGTGGGCCTAGAAGATCAAGCGGTATTACCGCGGGGTATTGCTTCGCTCGATCTTCATGCCGTCTGCGCTCCCTCTTCAACTGACGAAGCGTTGTTGACACTCTCGTGGAAAAGGTGCAGGACGCTGACCAGCACCCCTCCCTCTATAGCAAGAAACTTACAAAACTCTCCCGCGTGACGCGAGCGCCCACGATGTACTCAAGCTCGGTTCTTATGCCTGAAAATCTTCTGCACTCTACCAGGATGTGCTCGTTGGTTTCCTCCACAGCTGGGTAACAACATAAGCAGTAAGGGTTGTCTTCGTGCCTAAATCTGTGAAGGTAGCCCTTAAAGCACCAATGGCTGCTCAGAAGCTGGGTCATGCGGAAATTAACATAGCCAAATTTTCGGTTTATCCATATAGCCAGGTTAGGATGAGGCGGTTCGTCCACCGGCCCTTTGTAGATGCGTCCCATTTAGTTCGCCACTTCCTTAGACTCTCTACTTTCGCCGTTTTTGCAATTTGTCGTTGCTCTGTAGATGGTTGCTCTCTGATTATCCGAATGGTACCATTCGGCACCATTCTTGCTATGACGAGCGCTGCATCCCCGGATACAATTCTGAGCCCGCTGCATACGAGGAGTGCTCCGAGACTGTAGGTTGACCCTAGTCCTTTTCTGTACGTCTTGACGTCCATCGCTTGTGGTCTTCTGGTCTTCCCCGCTAAGATGTTTCGCAATTACTCCGAGCCCACCATCGTTGTCCTCTATAGCTGCTGGAGTCAAAGAACGCGACGTACATGACATTCCATAGCACGCACGTCCTTTTTCCAGCAGCAGTGTTATTAAACTCATTTTTAATATCAAGCGTCATGACAACGCAGTCTGCTTTACTTCCTCCACGGGATCTACAGTCTTCAATCGCTCTGCCGTCTAGGTATGTTACCTGTTTGTTCTACTGTTGATTATGCTTTCCGAAAGCCTTAATGCATTGGTGGGAGGTCTCCTGCCTGCCTAATAATTTCTCCAGCCTGTTGCAGACTAGTTGTTCCAGGACTATAAGGTGACGGCTTTTTCGATTTCTGAGCCAGGTTCTTTTTCTTCTTATCAAGGATGATAGATGCCGCTTTCAACGTTTTCTCCAGTATCACTTCGGGGGCGTCGTGAAACAGGTGGAGCAAGGGTGCAGTATCCACCATGTGTATATGCGGAGTGCCGTTGTCTACAAAGTCTTAAATTTTTTTAGAGCAATTTTGTAGGCTAACTCCCGAATGTCCTTCTCGGCGTCATCGCAAAGCTCCAAAAAGCATTCTTTCTTACTTCGCCGTATAGCCTTCTTCCGGACTATCCTCTTTGCGCCATTCTCCTGTCTTTTCGACTTAAAATCGGGTCTACCACGGAAACGCTGAAGGATTTTACTGGCATATATGCATCTGCTCCTTGCGTCTGCAATTTCATGCGTCCACATTCTGCAGCTTATTGTCACCTCGTCTGGTGATCAATCGCAAGATATTACTATATGAGCTGCCATTTTCTCGCTGGATTATTATCACATTTGCCCTTGGCCCCCGCATATGATTCTTAGGGCTATGCTCCTTCGCTTGTTCACTGTCTCGACCTTGTGAGCCAGTAAAAACCATCGCTTCGTTTGTCTGCAGCTGTCTTTGGTATTGCTGCTCGAGCTCGGCCACATCAGTTACATCGCTATGGTGAGGATTGGGGCCTGCGATGCCACTCGCTTTTTAAAAGATGAAGTTTGAGTTGCCATATCGCTCAGAACTCCTCGTGCGTGCCTTACCTTTGTTTCCAACTCATTGGGCTGACACTTATCTACCTCAAGAACAGAAGATTTTGGCATCCTGCCAGATAGCCTGGAGGAGATCTCGCTTTGAAGCTCTTGCATACGTGAAAATGCATCCCTGTTTGCCTGCGTAATATGCCGAACTGCCTTTGGCTTGGAATTTTCTATCAGATAATCGATAAACCCACAAAGCTCTTCTGAAACTTCTATCAAGCTCCTTTGTGTCTTCGGCTTCTTTATGAAGGCATCTATTGATGTTCTTGGACTAGTGACATCTCTGCTCCGCTTAGGAGTGTCTTGGCCATCTTTGCACCGAAATGAAAAACAGTATCACATTTGTGGCGTTCGTGTCATCCTCGGGCGCAGCGATAACGTGGACAGCAACTCCTTCTATACATGCTGTGCATCATCTCTGCTGCCTAAAGCTTGCTTTGCCGTCTACAGAGTAATAAGAAGAACTCGGTCTACTGAGCATTCCAGTGGTAGGGGTTATACGTTTTTGTGTCTGTGTTTTTTTATTCTTTATTAACTTTAACCATAACTAATAGCTAAAAATCTATCATTCAGTCGGGAGAGCCCGACAGTAGAATACCCTGTCGTAGTAGTACATATACATATATGGTTTGTACTTATGCTGTCTTTTTTTAGACCCTGTACTTTAAAAAAGTACAAAAGGTTCTATTGCGTTTGTGCAAAAAAAATGTGCGTAACAGGCAGCAGGAGGCGTGGCAGATCCTATGAAGTATATATATTCATCAGCATCAACAGCCGAGTCGATATTGCCATGTCCGTCTGTCCGTCTGTCTGTCCCTTTTTGTGTCACTTAGATCTCAGAGACTATAAGAGCTAGAGACACCAAATTTGGCATGTAGGTTCACCTATATCTCCTATTGATTAAGTTTGTTTTAGACTTTTGCCACGCCCCTCCGCCCCTGGAAATCGAAATACAAAGTTTCGAAGTTAAATATACGAGACCTTTTATTGCCAGCGTTTTAATTTTTGGTACACATAATATTCACTATTGTCCAAATCTATCCTGAAAATTTCATCCTGATCGGGCCAAAAACTGACATTATACAAATGTTTGAAATTCCCAAATTTAAACACCTAGCTCTTTTATACCAAACTTGGTAAGTTGGCTCACCTGTATCTTGCCCAAATGAAGTTTGTCTTAGAATTTCGCCACGCCTCCTACCGGCTCCGAAAATTCCAAAAATATTTTTAAATTGATAAATCACATTTCAAAGGCGAATTACAAGAGGGGGATTAATGCTAGCATCTTAAGTTTTAGTTACATATGATAAGCATAATAGTCTGAATCTGTCCTGCAAGTTTCATCCCGAACGGTCATAGAACACGGCAGTTATTAATCAACAAACAAATTTTGTCATTTTGGAAACTGAGTCTATCAAGTCAAGAAAACGAGTGACAAAAGATATAATATTGTGATTAAATTATATATTGACTTTTATCAAAATATTTTAACGCTCTACAATGGTTCACATTGTAGAGCGACTGCGACTCGCGTGGTCAGTCTAAAGTTGAGAGTTCAACTCCCGCTGGTTGCATTTTCTTTTCTCGTTAGACCCAGTACTTTAAAAAAGTACAAATGGGTCTATTACGTTTGTGCAAAAAAAATGTGCGTAACAGGCAGAAGGAGGCGTGGCAGACCCCATAAAGTATATATATTCTTGATCAGCATCAACAGCCGAGTCGATATAGCCATGTCCGTCTGTCTGTCTGTCTGTCCATCTGTCCGTCTGTCCCTTTTTTGAGTAGCTAGATCTCAGAGACTATAAGAGCTAGAGACACCAAATTTGGCATGTATGTACATCTATATCTTGCATTGAACGAGTTTGTTTTATATTTTTGCCACGCCCCCGCAAGTCAAAATACAAAATTTTCAAGTCGAATTACAAGAGCACCTTTATTGCTAGCGCCTTGATTTTTGGTATGTATAATACAGACTATAGTTCGTCCAATTCGGATGATAAACGCGGAAGTTATTCAACTAACAATGTTACGGGCAAAATCAATCTCTGAAGTGGCGCCATCTATGGAAATTTTTTGAAACTGAAATAATCTGTAGTAATCGCATTGCACTCAAAAAGTACTGGGTCTCCTACTGTCGAGCTTGCTCCACCGTAGCTAAATGCATTTTTTTTTATTTTTACTAATTTTGCAATTAGTTTATTATAATTGTAAAGCTTTTTCAAAATCTTTTATCATAGAATATCATTAGTAGAATTTTTAGACCCTGTACTTTAAAAAAGTACTATTACGTTTGTGCAAAAAAAGTGCGTAACAGGCAGAAGGAGGCGTGGCATACCCCATAAAATATATATATTCTTGATTAGGCTGACGAGCTGTTGATGCTGTTATAAATATAAGGTAACCGGTTTTTTGATTGGATTGGGTTTACTTCTAGACTTTGGCCATTGGTTTGTTTAATGAAATACATTAATTAGAATTTTATTATGAAAGTAACTATCTTATGTTGTAGCTTCCTGATTTGAGTTGTCATTTATCATAGGCGATGATCTGAAATTATCGTATTTGCTCTTGTTAATTTTCTTTTTATACCCTGGGGGGTATATTAAGTTTGTTTAAAAAAAAGTATGTAACAGGCAGAAGGAGGCGTGGCAGACCCCATAAAGTATATATTCTTGATCAGGGCGAGAAGCTAAGTCGATATAGCCATGTCCGTCTGTCCGTGTAAGTAACAAGATCTCAGAGATGGTAAGACCTAGGAACACCAAATTTGGTATGAAGACTTCTTATACTTGCACGCAGATCAAGTTTATTTCAAATTTTGGATGCCACGCCCCCTTCGCCCACAAAGTAAAAAACAAGCAATTAACAAGCTAGAGATTTGAGCTTCGACACGAACAATACTTGAATAAATATGGATGCATTGGAAAAATTTGATCAAGATCGGATAATAAACACGGAAGATATCCGCAATTATTTAATTCTTTAATTTAATGTGTTGTTGTTGTGAGTTTTCGCCCTCTCTCTTTCTCTTTTTCATGTTATCAAGTGATAGAGTTGCCGCCACGTAGTCAAACCGGAGACCTGGGTTCGAATCCCAGTAAAAGCATGCTGAAATTCTTTAATTTTTTTTTTTAATTTTTGTTTGTTATACATTTAGAATTGTTTTTTTATGTTTTTATTAAGCTATTTTGAAAAAAACGTGCTCATTGCTTTTTTAGCCCTCTTTTGCTTCTTTTTTAGCCCTCTACCGCATACAAAGCCATATATGGCTTCTCACTTTCAATAATTTATTTTTGCAATAAAACGGTAAATATACTAATCCGTTTGTTATCACTTATTCTCTTTCAACTATTTTCTGTTAGATGTCTATACTCAGAACTTCTTTCTTATCTCAAGTTTCAATCAGTTTTTTGCTCGCGTCTCAAGCAGACGAACGAAAGTGAATTGTGGTGAAATTAAAATTAAAATTACTGCACTAAAAATCAGTTTTATCACTGAAAAGTATTTTTTTTCTAAGAGAATATAAAGTTTTCGTTCATAAAAAATAGAATTTGACTATAGGTGAGCATCACATATACTATTCTATGTAAAAAACTGTGGACGCCATATATGGCTCTATATGCAGTAACGCGTGCATGTTTATATTCTATGTACATATGCATTATTAGCATATTAGCTTAACAATTGCACTTGTTTTCTTTTAGAAATGAATGCACAATTATTTTACGGTAGTTTGCAATACGTGAACGAAATCGATGATCCGTTTCAAAGTGATGATGACAGCATAGCCGATTCCGAAGACGAAGTTGTTGAAAATCAAAAAATCCAAGAGGAAGATGTTTATATTTCGGAGACCGATGAGAGTAGTTCCGATGACATCTGTGAAAAGCCGTGCACTTCTAAAGCAAAGCCAAAGCCAGTGCCAAGAAAAAAGACAGAAGCACCGATATGGAAAGCTGGTCACTTACCACCGTATTTGAATGAGACCTTTCCATTTCGAGGAAATACCAAACTTTCAACTTGTATCAATGAACTGGAGACACCGGCAGACTTTTTTAATTTTGTTTTTCAACGACGATCTGATGAATTTCTTGGTTGATCAGTCAAAACTATATGCACTCCAAGGTGATATAAATAAGCCCGCTGGTATTACTCGAAATGAAGTAGATCAATTTATAGGCATGGTCATATACATGTCGTTGGTACAATTACCATCTTCAAGACTCTATTGGAATTCGACTCTGGGTCAAGAAATTATATATAGCACAATGAGTTGCAACCGATGGGAAACTATAAAACGTTTTCTGCACTTTAACAATAATAACGATATGAAGTTGGCAGGGGAAGCCGGGTTTGACAAGCTATTCAAGATTCGACCGGTGCTGGACAAAATCCGTAATCAATTACTGCTCGTACCTAATGAAGAACATTTGGTGGTTGACGAGCAAATTATTCCCACGAAGTGCCGTCACCACTTAAATCAATATAATCCGGCAAAACCTCACAAATGGGGCTTCAAAAATTTTGTCTTGAGTGGAGTATCAGGTTTTAGCTACGACTTTGATATTTTTGCGGGAGCCCAAAGTGATACATATCCGGAGGGAGCGCCTAATTTGGGAGTAAGCGGAAATGTTGTATCTAGACTATCGGCAACCGTACCAAAAGGAAAAAACTACAAATTATTTTTCGACAATTGGTTCAATAGTCCAAATCTTGAAGTCTACCTTATGAAAAATGGTATATTAGCTTTAGGTACGGTAAGAATCAATCGAGTACCCAATTCAAAGATGCCAACTGAAAAAGCCAAGGACGTGGAAGCATGGTCGAAAAAGTAGCTATTATCGATGGAGTTCAGCTTGGCCTCGTCTCTTGGTTTGACAATAAAGTAGTCAACATTCTTTCTAGTTACGTGGGAAGCAATCCTGTTACAACAAAAAAAACGATTCAGTAAGAAAGACAAAAAGTATGTAGAAATCAACTCTCCTAAGGCAGTTGATGTTTACAATAATTATATGGGTGGCGTTGACTTACTGGATTCTTTACTTGGACTTTATAGAATTCAATTGCGCTCAAGAAAATGGTATAAGAAAATTTTTTTTCACATGATTGATATGTGCGTAGTGAATTCATGGATTCTATGGCGTCGTAAGTCAGATCAGTATATGCCACTCTTCGATTTCAAGCTTTTAATAGCTGAGCACCTGTGCAAGGCAGGAAAGGTAAAGAGCCCGGACGACCTGCGATGACTCCAACTTCATCCCCGTGTACAAGTAGGGAAGGTACTCCTACTACCAGCAAAAGACGAAAGCACCAGGAAATTCCATTGAATTCTGTTCGGGAGGACCATATTGGGCATTTTCCCACCTGGAAAAAGCAAAGGCAACTCTGCAAAAACGATTGTTCTTTCCGCTCATACACCTTTTGTGAGAAATGCAATGTATTTCTATGCTACAACGACAAAAGAAACTGTTTCACCAACTTTCACATGAAGTAATGCATACATATATGGCAAACTCTGGAATAAGCTGAATGCATACAAAGCCATATATGGCCCCATTTCCCCCGCCCCAAACTATCCCCCCCCCAAAAAAAAAAGTTCAAATATATATTATTTTGGCCTAAATAAACACATAATTACATTCAAAAAATTTTTTCCTTTATTATTTCTATGCTCATGCAGTAGAGGGTTAGATTTGTTGATTAAAAACACTTAACATATCCTATCGGCCGCGCCAATAACGAGTTCCACTTAAGTTTAGCTAAATAAATATTACTTTATTAAAATAAACTTAGACCGAGTTGAACATCGGAGTTTGAGAATAATTCAAGACTAAAAATGCATTAAGCTACGGTGGAGCAAGCTCGACAGTAGAAGACCCAGTACTTTTTGAGTGTAATGCGATTACTACAGATTATTTCAGTTTCAAAAAATTTCCATAGATGGCGCCACTTCAGAGATTGATTTTGCCCGTAACATTGTTAGTTGAATAACTTCCGCGTTTATCATCCGATTTGGACGAATTTGCTGGATAGGTTGAAACTATAGTCTGTATTATACATACTAAAAATCAACATGCTAGCATCAAAGGTGCTCTTGTTATTCGACTTGGAAGTTTTGTATTTTAATTTGTGGCGGCGGAAGGGGGCGTGGCAAAAATCTAAAACAAACTCGTTCAATGCAAGATATAGATGTACATACATGCCAAATTTGGTGTCTCTAGCTCTTATAGTCTCTGAGATCTAGTTACTCAAAAAAGGGACAGACGGACAGACAGACAGACAGACAGACGGACAGACGGACATGGCTATATAGACTCGGCTGTTGATGCTGATCAAGAATATATATACTTTATGGGGTCTGCCACGCCTCCTTCTGCCTGTTACGCACATTTTTTTGCACAAACGTAATAGACCCATTTGTACTTTTTTAAAGTATTGGGTCTAAAAATTAAACGCTTTGTCGTCGCTTAACAAACCTCGGCTGTGAGCTTTTGGGGGATCGCTCTTTTTGAGAAGACGAATATTTGGGTGCTTAGCAACAGCCTGGATTTGTGCCGCGTCGGCAGATTTGACCCTTGGTGGGAATAACGATTCTAGCGGATGTTTATATTAACAGTTTCGATCGCGAAAGCGTTTGAATTGTTATTTTCGCCAGCTTGTTATTATTATTGATATCTTATTACTTGATAGGGGGAATATTTGTGAGAATATTTAGGTGGCTATGTGCATTACATATGTTCCTATATATGTATATTATTTATACCCTGTGGGTATATTAAGTAATTAAAAAAATGTATTGTACTGACGGGCTCTCCCGACTGAATGATATATATATTTGTTATACCCTGTTGGTATATTAAGTTATTCAAAAAAAAAAAGTATGTATCAGGCAGAAGGAAGCATGATAGACCATATAAAATATATATATATTCTTGATCGGAGCGATAAGCTGAGTCGATATAGCCATGTCAGTCTGTTTCTATGCAAACTAGTCTCTCAGTTTTGAAGCTATCTTGATACGGTACGGATCACTATATCATATAGCTGTCATAGGAATGATCGGCTCGGAGTCAACATTTAGTTTGAAAAACTTTCTTGTTCTTCAAGATATCTTAATCAAACTAACCATTATGTGTTTGATACAGTTTCATGCTTCCTTACCAAATTTGGTTCAAATCGGACAGCTGTATCATACGACTGCCATAGAATCGATCTGTTGAAAATCAACATTTAGTATGAAAAACTTTTTTGTTTCTTAAGATATCTTAATCAAACTTACACATTGCGTGTTTGACACAGTTTCATGCACACTTACCAAATCGGACAGCAATAACATATAGCTACCATGAGAACGATCGGTTCAAAATCAACATTTAGAATGAAAAATTTTTTTTGTTTTCCAAGATATATTAGCCAAAGTCACAGATTGTGTATTTGGTATAGTTACAAACAGGCTGACCAAGTTTGGTGCAAATCGGACTACTATATCATATAGCTGTCATAGGAACGATCGGTTTGAAATCCACATTAAACCAATTTTGTTAAAAATCTGACGACTTATACAGACCACTGCAAGAGTATCTAAACTTTGGCACGCCAAAGTTAGCTTGCGCTATATTTTAAAGTATAAACGTACAGGAGCGGTGACGATTAATCACGTTTTTCTGTTGGTAAATGTTATTTAAACTTACTTAACCTGCAACTTTACACTTATTTGAGTCGTTGCCGGCTCCATTTTTACAGCTATTTAAGCTATTTTGAAAATAACGTGCTCATTGTTGCTTAGACTTTTAAATACAAAACAGACAGCACAAATACGAAACACAAATATAATTAATATAAAATTTGAGTGGCGTTCTCTACTACCTCAGGGTATTCTACTGTCGGGAATACTTGTACACTCACGAACGTGGCCGATATGTATTTTTGTTAATGAAACTTCAACTTTTCAATTCACTTTATCCTTAGTAGTCTTTTTTAGATTTGTTGATTAAAAACACTTAACATATCCTATCGGCCGCGCCAATAACGAGTTCCACTTTAGTTTAGCTAAAAAAATATAACTTTATTAAAATAAACTTAGACCGAGTTGAACATCGGAGTTTGAGAATAATTCAAGACTAAAAATTAAACGCTTTGTCGTCGCTTAACAAACCTCGGCTGTGAGCTTTTGGGGGGGGGGGGGGGTGGGTGAGCTTTGCGCTCCAATATAAACAGAGAGATCTTAGGGATCGCTCTTTTTGAGAAGACGAATATTTGAGTGCTGAGCAACAGCCTGGATTTGTGCCGCGTCGGCAGATTTGACCCTTGGTGGGAATAACGATTCTAGCGGATGTTTATATTAACAGTTTCGATCGCGAAAGCGTTTGAATTGTTATTTTCGCCAGCTTGTTATTATTATTGATATCTTATTACTTGATAGGGGGAATATTTGTGAGAATATTTTGGTGGCTATGTGCATTACATATGTTCCTATATATGTATATTATTTATACCCTGTGGGTATATTAAGTTATTAAAAAAATGTATTGTACTGACGGGCTCTCCCGACTGAATGATATATATATTTGTTATACCCTGTGGGTATATTAAGTTATTCAAAAAAAAAGTATGTATCAGGCAGAAGGAAGCATGATAGACCATATAAAATATATATATATTCTTGATCGGGGCGATAAGCTGAGTCGGTATAGCCATGTCAGTCTGTTTCTATGCAAACTAGTCTCTCAGTTTTGAAGCTATCTTGATACGGTACGGATCACTATATCATATAGCTGTCATAGGAATGATCGGTTCGGAGTCAACATTTAGTTTGAAAAACTTTCTTGTTCTTCAAGATATCTTAATCAAACTAACCATTATGTGTTTGATACAGTTTCATGCTTCCTTACCAAATTTGGTTCAAATCGGACAGCTGTATCATACGACTGCCATAGAATCGATCTGTTGAAAGTCAACATTTAGTATGAAAAACTTTTTTGTTTCTTAAGATATCTTAATCAAACTTACACATTGCGTGTTTGACACAGTTTCATGCACACTTACCAAATCGGACAGCAATAACATATAGCTACCATGAGAACGATCGGTTCAAAATCAACATTTAGAATGAAAAACTTTTTTGTTTTCCAAGATATATTAGCCAAAGTCACAGATTGTGTATTTGGTATAGTTACAAACAGGCTGACCAA
>JBAMBI010000950.1:0-10468 GCA_037043535.1 Drosophila putrida
TTCTTTTCCCCAACCTTATATGTCAGTTTATTAGAAGCATAACCATAACTCTTATTGGGAATTAAACAAATCGGCCCTTAGTATAAAAAACTTTTTCTTTGTCAACCAAGCTCACAGATTACGTGTTTGACACAGTCTCATACATCCGTACCTAATTTGGTTCAAAACGGAATGCTGCCATAGGAATGATCGGATCGAAAAATAACAAAACAACGCTTGTGTACAAAGTGGACAGCAGGCTTATTTTGAGTGAATGAAAAACCTTAGACTGACGTGTCACAATGACGTGGAAAAACCCAAATGAGAGAAAATTGAATGACACCGAATGACGCAAATGACAGTGCTCATGGAAAACAGGCATTACTAAGCAATCTAAGCGGAGTATCATTCGGGGACTGCTAGAACTAAGAATTTAATTTAAGAATTTAAGTGCGCTATTACTGGGATTTGAACCACGACCTAACGTCTGCCTACTCGGCACATCTATCAGTTGATAACTCGAAAGAGGGAGCGAGAGGGCAAAAACTCACAGCAACAACAACACATTTAATTAAAGAATTAAATAATTGCAAATATCTTCCGTGTTTATTATCCGATCTTGATTATATTTTCACGATGCATCCATATTCATTCAAGTATTGTTCGTACCGAAGCTCAAGTCTCTAGGTTGTTAATTGCCAGTGCTATCCTTTTTTATACCCTGAGGGGTATATTAAGTTTGTTAAAAAAAAAAGTATGTAACAGGCAGAAGGAGGCGTGGCAGACCCCATAAAGTATATATATTCTTGATCAGGGCGAGAAGCTGAGTCGATATAGCCATGTCCGTCTGTCCGTCCGTCCGTCTGTCCGTCTGTCCGTGTGAACAACGAGATCTCAGAGATGGTAAGACCTAGAAGCACCAAATTTGGTATGAAGACTCCTTGTACTTGCACGCAGATCAAGTTTATTTCAAATTTTGGATGCCACGCCCCCTTCGCCCACAAAGTGACAAAAAGCAGGATAGCACTGGCAATTAATAAGCTAGAGATTTGAGCTTCGGCAGGAACAATACTTGTACTGAAATGGATGCATCGTGAAAATTTGATTAAGATCGGATAATAAACACGGAAGATATCCGCAATTATTTAATTCTTTAATTTAATGTGTTGTTGTTGCTATGAGTTTACGTTCTCTCTTATCTGCTCATTCGTTGAAGCATTTACTTATACATATATACATATGCATGAAAGCGCGCGCTGTGTTAGAGTGAGTTTTCGTCCTCTCTCCCTCTCTCTTTCAATAGAGCTGATAGCTGAGCTGATAGAGCTGCCACCTTGATAGACGGGACATCATGGTTCGAGTCCCAGTTAAAACATGCTTAAATTCTTCAATTTTTTTTTTAATTTTTGTTATACATTAAAAATAGTTTTTTAAGTTTTTATTTAGTTATTTTGAAAATAACGTGCTCATTGTTGCTAAGACTTTTAAATACAAAACAGACAGCACAAATACGAAACACAAATATAATTAACAGAAAATTTGAGTGGCGTTCTCTACTACCTCAGGGTATTCTACTGTCGGGATCTCTCGACTGAATGATATATTTTTACTTTGTGGGCGAAAGGGGCGTGTTATCCAAAATTTAAAATAAACTTGATCTGCGTGCAAACATAAGAGGTTTTCACACCAAATGTGATGCTTCTTGGTCTTAGCAGCTCTGAGATCCTTTCGTTCTAACGGACGGACAGATGGACATGGCTATATCGACTCAGCTTGTCGCCCTGTTCAAGAATATATATACTTTATGGGGTCTGCCACGCCGCCTTCTGCCTGTTACATACTTTTTTTAACAAACCTAATATACACCCAGGGTATAAAAATGCATTAAGCTACGGTGGCGCAAGCTCGACAGTAGGAGAGTGCAAAGCGATCACTATAGATTGTTTCAGTTTCAAAAAATTTCCACTAGCGCCACTACAAAGACATCAGTTGATTTTGCCCGTAACATTGTTAGTTGCAGGATAGCCTCGGACCATAGTCTATATTATACATACTAAAAATCAAGGCGCTAGCATCAAAGGTGCTCTTGTAATTCGACTTGGAAATTTTGTATTTTAATATTCAGGGGTGGACGGGGGCGTGGCAAAAATCTAAAACAAACTCGTTCAATGCAAGGTATAGATGAACGTACATGCCAAGTTTGGTGTCTCTAGCTCTTATAGTCTTTGAGATCTTGGTCACCAAATGGGACAGACGGAATAATATATGTGCTTTATGCGGTCTGCCACGCCTCCTTCTGCCAGTTACGCACATTTTTTGAAACACTCAGAGGTATTTAAGTATAGATAAAGTGGATAAAGTCTCGGGGACATAATGTTTTTCGTTTCAATTCGTCAAAGAGACAAACACAACAGATTTCACACATATACAGACGGAAGAGCATCCTGATAAAACCGAAAATTGATTTTCACTTTTATGTGCTTTTAACACTTAGTTGAAATACTGTTCTTACAACTTGCAAGTTTAACGTTAACCACTATGATTTGTGAACTAATACCAATGATATACAGACTACGTATTTATTTTTCGGAGGATGGCAATACTTTGAGTCCCTATCACCTATCTGTACATATGTTTGCTCTCGCTCTCGCTTTCACTCAGCTTAGCTACTCCTGCTAATTCATATGGTCAGCTCGAGAGTTGCTCTTTGAAAACATGTATTTTATTGGATGTGACAACCGTGTCATAAAATAAATAAGGGCACAGTTTTTCTCATGCTATTTAATTTCCTTGCACCTAGTACAGTTAATTGTGACAGTTGTTGACAAGTCTAAGCGGAATCACTCAAACCAAATGCAGGTGCTTTAATAAAGAGCATGGGCTCTATGGAAGGGATGTTTAATATACATATATCAAAGGTGCCCAAGCTCTGTGCATGTTTTTTCTATCTCTTTTTCCCACGCACACGCTTGCAGAGCACTTTGCAAAAACAAACTTCAAAATTACATTAAGCCACAGTGCCCTGCAGTGAAGCAAGCTCGATAGTTGGATATCCTGTATTTATTAGAAAGACCAAATAGTGGTGTAAAGCGAATAGTGGTAAGACTAACAAAAAGTGGTAGGCCTACAGTGGTGAAAAGCAAATACACCGCAAGCTTTGCACGTTGTAGCGCTAGCGTCTCTAATTCTAATTTCCGAGTTTATTGTCCGATCGAGATAAAATGTGCACCACGCGTTTAAATTATTGTGTTTATCGAATTTACAAAAACTCATAGTGCTATATTTAAGAGTTCTTTTGTAACTCGACTTTAAAATTGTGCTCTGCTATTCCCAGAGGCGCTAAGGGCGTAGCGAAATTGTGAAACAAACTTGATCGGTGCAAGATATGGATGAATCTTCTTCTGCCTAGTTTGGTGTCTGTAGCTTTCAAAGTCTCTGAGATCAAGGTGCTCATGTTTGACCACTATTCGTTCTTCACCACTTTTAGGGTTTCCTACTGTCAAGCTTGCTCCAATGTAGCTTAATGTATTTGCTTATATAATAACAGTGCAGATAACACGTACATCGATATCGAACACGCATGTCTAGCTCTTAATATTCTGTTAATTCAACCAAAAATAAGGATTTTTGTCGACTTCTTTCCGCTGTTAGTGTAAGTAGCGTATGTAAAATATTAAAAGACCATTTAAAATAAAATATTATTTAAGAAATATGTACGCAAATCCCTTAGCTGCCAGAATAACATCGGGAACAAAATAGTTGTGATTTGATTATTTACATTCTGGCAATGATAGCTTACCTTCAAGTCTGTGATTTTTTCAATTTTAAAATCAATCTTCACCTTTTAATTGTAATTGTTGTTTGGAAAATATGTTGTCATAAAAATCAAAATCCATCCAAAAATATTTCACAATTCACTTGTAAGCGAACCACTTTACAAATACTATGGTTATTACTTATTTGCATTTCGCGTATTAAATTATTATGTTGAATATTTTTTGATGCTAATACATTGTTAATATTAACGCAACATATTTTTTATTGAATTCACTTTTTTATGCACTTTAAGGATATAAAAGCTTTGTAGATTTTGTTTTCACTTTTTGGACTAACTTTTTTTTTACTAGTTTTGCTTGTTGTTAGTTGTTTTTGACTTTGCTCTTCCTCTTTCTCTGCATGTTCCTTCCTTTGCAGTACTTGTTGCTGTAGCTGTTGCTGCTTCTGCTCGTGGCGTTGCGCCTTAAATGCTGCATTGCTAAGCGTCCAGTTGTTTGGAATGGCGCGAGTTGGCTTTCTGTGCTTTTGCTGATAAGTAGGTGCAGCACTCGCTAATGACGTGGACGGATCCGAGGAAGCCGATGCAACGGTGGAGGAGGCAACTGCCGACCAGAACATTGTCCCAATACTGATGAATAATTTGATTTCAGCGATTTAAACTATTTATATATCGCTGGTTGAGCCTGGAAATCCAAGAATTAAGAACTTTAGATAATCGTAATTCCACATTGCACTGTGGTGCCGCGTGCGTCAATCAGTTTTCCAAAATGCGTGCGAATCGTTCCGAGTTGTGTTTGCAAGTGCACTCCGACTGGAGCAAAGGCTCCTTTATATAGACGCACGCAAAGCTAAGAGAGAAAACAAAGCTTTCGCTCTCTTTAAACGGTACCTTTTACTTTCATAAGCTTAATGTCAATGTCATCCTGCATTGCAATTGTCTTGTTATATCTGTTTATGCTCAGTAATTGTGTTTCTGCTTTTGATTCCATACTAGTCGTTGTCTTGCCAACCTTGATTGGTACTCCTTTTGTGGTTCGTGCAACAGGAATGTCTTTGTATGTACAGGTGCATGCCCATCCTTTAGACACGGTAATATTGTGGGACAGTTAATTTTCCATGGTTTTTTGGCCATTCGTATGTGCCGTAAAATGTTTGTAAAGAAACTTAAAACCTAAATATGAATGATTACATTATTGACATTGTATTATATAGCATAGCATCCTTTTGGACGCACTTGGAACCTGGTATAAGGTTGTTGATAACTTGCATTAAATTCCTGATAATATTTCTTACTCTTTTTCTTTAATCCATAAAGACGCCCATTCTGGAACAATACATTATCGGAGACCCCTTGTAGCCTTTTGGTAATTACTAACGTGCTGCATATAAAACCGCAGCTCAGACAGTTGCCCAACTGTGTTTTTACTCTCTCTCTCTTTTTTTCTCTCTGTCTGTCTTCTGTCAATTTAAAGCCATTGTCATTAACACTGTACTTAGTTGCATCAACAGGTATTGCTGATGCCCACTGCAATTAATTTCAATGCACTTTGCAGTATCGAACAGAAAATGTTTCACTGCACCTGTTATCAAATGTGTCAAGCAGTAGCGTCCACAAGCGAAGCAATCCACGTGACAACAGTTATTGACAGTCAAACAATACGACTGAAAATGGTTCATGTCTGCCAGGTATTAATCGGACGCACATAATTAACCTGAAAATATAATTAAAACTTTGCTTTAATAAGCTTCAAACGCATATCCAAGTCTCTATCAAATGTGTTATATGATATTATGGAAATTTTAAATATATGTGAGCTTTGATCTAGGGTGTAAATAAACTAAATTAATAAGTAATGTTTTTGATTAGTCAAATACATCTAAAATGATATTTTGCTCTTTACGAATGCTGCCAGCCTCTAAAAGTTTAGGGCAGGTTCGGTTCACTGGTAAAAACATTGAAGCGGAGAAGCTCCTGCGGAAATCAAAATTTTAAAGTCAAATTAAAAGAGCCGTTAATGCACATTGATTTATGGGGCAGATAATGTTTACTACGTGAAAGTTATTCAACTTCGTAGTGCCGCCATCTATTGACATTTCTGGTACGCAACATTAAAGAACAATCTTTAGTGAACGCTTTGCACTCAAAATGTACAGGGTCGGTCTCCTACTGTCGAGCTTATAATTATTTTTGACTTAATTTAAATTTAAGGTTGCTAGGAATTATAGGTTTTTGCTTTTTTCAGGAGCACTGTCCTTCAAGTCATTCAGTTTTATCTGATTTTTGTCTTTCCACGACTCTCACGGCTTCGTCGACCTTTTCGGTAATTTTTCTTTCGCTGTTTAATAGGCTTTTGTATAAGCAAGGGAAATTCAATTCAATTCAAGCTTACAACAAATTATACGTGTAAGTCAAGGATTCAAACCGGAACCGTTAACCGATATTAACCGATTGAACTTTGTAACCGTAACTAAAAACGCAACCGAAAAGAAACTTTTATATCATTGCGCAACCGATAAACCGAAATTCTTCAAAACCGAAACACCGTATAGAAACCGATTCATGAATAACTGGATGAAATTAAATAAAACGTAAATTAACGTCAGTACAATGCATATGCGTATCCGTTTGTATAAATGATCACTGAATATAGTTTAAAATAAATATTTTATTTGAACACTTTTTGCACTCTTTTGGAATTTAAGCTCTTTTGCAAAAGAAGTCAAGCCGGTTAATTATTACGGATATAACAAAATTTGACGAGACCGTTAACCGAAAACCAAAACCCGATCATAGTCGTAACCGTAACTGAAACCTATATGGGCAAATCTCTAATGTCGAATGCGACATTCGTACGCATTCAAAGTGAGAAAAAACATATGCCAAGAATTTATTTTCTTTTGACAAAAGGCGAAACTTGTAGCTCTTGATTAGCTCTATAACTGGTGCTTAGTTTGATTTTGGGCAATTATTAGTTTTTGATATAATTACAAAAATCCAACCCATTCGAACGCGACTCAGACAGAAGTCTCTATTACAATGACCAGTTCGAGGAAAGATTTCAGCGAAACGTGAACAAATATTTTGGTGCAGTTAATTTTAAAATGTTATATATTTATATGTGTTAATAATGTATTTGGCTTGATTTAAAAATATTAGGTAATTTTTTTATTATTTAATTTTAAATCACTGTCGCACACGACATGTCGCACGCCACGTTTTGTTTTCATCAACATTTTTTTTGTACTAATGAAGTAATTAGACGTGCTTTACTTGTTTTTAAATGATTTTAAATTTATTCTATACATTTTTCTTTTTAACATTAATAACAAACTTAACAAAATATCTTCAATAGAGTAAATCAAAGTGTATTCAACTGATATAAGAAGAATTAAGTATTAATTTGAAATATCGTTTTTCTTAAATATGCTGTTCTAGCTATTAACCTGCTTTCGATCGCAAATTTGCTTATATTAGTTAAATTAAATACATACCTTCTAAAAATTTGTTTGAACAACATACTTTTATAGACTTTGAATTTTTTGGGTGCGGTTGACATTTCTGGAGAATTGCCCATATTCGTTTTGGTTTGAATCCCTGATGTAAACTATTAAGCTACACACTGCTGTTATTGCTACTCAGGATTTAAGAGAACGCGCTCTTAGAAGAAATTTGCAAACACTGTGTTTTTCTACTTAGCTGAGATTCTCTTAACTGAAAATATGAATGAAGCGCACATTGAGAGAGTTTGAGATTCAGAAAGAATTCTGAATTTATTTTGGCTTTGACCTGATAGCCCTGAAATTGGTATACACAGGTGAAGGGCTAATGGTTACAGGTTGTTCTTGTGTTTTAAAGAAAACCCCAATAATGGATGTAAAAGCTTTTCAGAATGTTGTGTGCGTCATTCGATTCACTTACGGAGCATGTTCTATTTTTATTTAGGTTATTGGGGCAGTCAGGTTTCTACAATAGTAGATGGAGCCTAGAACTTTAATTATACAAAAAATAAGAGTTTAAGATTAATTTAGGCTTGCTGCGATTAATCTAGCATGACGTGAGAGGTTCTACTAAGAATAAGTATTTCCGATATCGGGGCAAAGTCCATCTCTCTATCTGCTATAGCAGTGATGACGGATACGCTGACAGAAGGTAGAAAACCTCCTGTGTTAGAGTCTTAGGTTTAGCTCCGCTGCTCCTACACTTTAAAATTTTAAGTCGATAATTAGATAATAAAATAAAAACCATCTGAATTTATTAAAAATAATAATATAGGGTAGGCTTACTTTGGTGCGCCAAAGCTTGAGTACCCTTGCAGTGCCCTGTAAAAGCCAGATTTCTTTACAAAATTTTGTAAGATGTTGATTTCCAACCAATCGTTCTGACATATTTGATATAGTAGTCTGATTTGCACAAAATTTGATCAGGCTGTATAATTTGTATAATTTTGAAATTTGTGGCACGCGGTTCATTTCGATTTTGTGAATCTATTTTACGTAAAATAATTTGTGAATGTTAATTGACTTACTGGACATTACATGTGATAAAAAGAAAATCACTTTAACAGGGAAGTTGCGCAGTTGGCTTTTAAAATATAAAACCAGACGCGATTGCACCATTGAGCTAATAAATATCATACGGGGTGAAAGTGTAGATGTCGGCAATTTTTACAAGTTTTCCTTTAAAGTTAAACCAAAAATATCCAACATTAGTGGGGGCTCATATTTGAATGTGGGGTTAAAAAATCAGTTTATTACATTAAACGCAGGAATAAAAAAATGCAGTAAGCTACGGTGGAGCATGCTCGACAGTAGGAGACCCTGTACTTTTTGAGTGCAAAGCGTTCACTGTAGATTGTTTCAATTTCAAAGAATTTCCATGGATGGCGCCACTACGAAGATATCAGTCGATTTTGCCCGTAACATTGTGAGTTTAATAACTTTCGCGCTTATCATCCGATTTGGATAAACTTTGCAGGATCGGCTCGGACTATAGTCTGTATTCTACATACTAAAAATCGTGGCGCTAGCATCAAAGGTGCTCTTGTAATTCGACTTTGAAATTTTGTATTTCGATTTTCGGCGGCGGACGGGGGCGTGGCAAAAATCTAAAACAAACTTGATCAACTTGAGATATAGATGAACCTACATGCCAAATTTGGTGTCTCTAGCTCTTATATTCTCTGAGATCTAGGTGACACAAAAAGGAACAGACAGACGCACACTGGGGTGAGAGACCCCAAAAACGACGATTAATTTAAAATACAAATTTTGGAGTTGCGGAATCAAATTAATATGTGGTCAAAGAAGATGAAATTCTGCATTATGGAGTGAACAAATTATGGCTCTATGTCTAATAGAAACCCTGTAATGTGACGCCAAAGTTGAAACTTTGTTTTTTCGTTTTTTTGAATTACGAAAAAATTATATTTTTTGTCACTTTTGATGACGAATTTCACGTAAAAAATTAGCAAAAAAGAATTTTTAAAAAATGGAAACAATAAATTTGAATCCTTAACAATTTTCCTAAATTTTTTTGAATCGAAAATTTTTAGTAATTATATGGAAAAAAATTTTTATCTTTAGATAGGCAAAAGTTTCTTCAAACGTAACCATTCTTTCTTTATTAAATTTGTTACATATCTGTCTAAGTGACCTTCAAAGGGTTTTGCGCCCCGTTCTGCCCCAAGAGAGTTATTTAAATTCAAAGTTGCGCGAAAAATCACAAAACAGAGTTGCTTTTTAGTTTTTAAGTAGTGGCTGTTTCGGTCAGCTGTTTTTGTCAGCTGTTTTGGTCAGCTGTAAGCTGTCTGTCAATTGTCATTAGCAAGACAAAGTATAAGATCAACTTTAAGCTCTGCTTTAATTATTAAATTTATTTTATTGTGAAATGGAAAGCGAAGTAAATTGTTTGTACTAGTGTACTCTAATTAACAGTGAACGTCTAATTGTGATCCACGTCATTAGATAAAATATATGTGTGGCTGTGGCTGTTTCTTCCCCAATAACTGCGACGAGCTACAAGAAAATCATTGACAAAAGTTTGGAGATCACTATGCTGTCTAAAGAAGACGCGTTGGCTGTGTTGGTTGATGCAAAGTTTTCCAGGCATCAATATAACATTATTCGAAACTCAGCACCAGAAAAATTTCCATCGTACACAATAGTTCAAAAAGCAAAGCAGGATATTTACCCACATAAGTCAGACATCACCATAAGCGAATCTGAAGCTAAAATAAAGCTTCAGGCTCTTCTTGATCTCACAGCTCAACGTTTGATTTTGCTTCAGGATAGTGTTATTAATAACACAGAATTCAATAAGGAGCATCTTACACTCATTTCAAAATGGGGGTTCGATGGAAGTTCGGCTCACAGCACTTACAAGCAAGCCTTTTATGGTCCGGAATGTAGCGATTCCTCAGTTTTAATAACATCAATTGTACCTTTAAGACTTGTGTACAAGAGCAAGGTACTTTGGCAAAATCCAAGACCATCGTCTACAAGGTTTTGCCAACCACTCAAAATGGCCTTTATGAAAGAAACTACAATTGTTTCACTGCAAGAAAAAGATAGAGTAATGGCTGAGATCGAACACCTAACAATGTCAAAGGTATGCTTAGGAGATAAACACATTGAGGTCAAACATGAATTGATTCTTTCAATGATAGATGGAAAGATTTGCAATGCATTAACGCAAACCACTTCGACACAAAAA
>JBAMBI010000951.1:0-11218 GCA_037043535.1 Drosophila putrida
TTGTTTAATTTGTTATATTCTTGGACCATACTTATGCATCCTTATGGATGTGTACGCACCAATACATATAAAGGAATCGAACGCACACTTGTAACGATCAGTTTTTTCTATTTCAATGTGTGCACTGAAAAAAACGAAACATTGCAAGTCATGTTAAAAGTATTCGGCGAAAAAAACACTTGCCAGTTTATTACACATTTTACCGATCTGTGGATAAAAATTTCACTGTACACTAAATGAAAATACAATATCAAAATACATTAGAATTAGCGACGGCAAGTCGCAAACCATCGCGCAATGCGTGTAGGACAAGATTGTTTTTGTTTTTTTGTGCGTACTTGGCTGATCTGGAAATGTCCGCACGTTATGAAACTACCAGTCCAGTCACCATATTTATAAGGTGCGCGAAAAAAGTAAATGGGACACTACGTTCTAAGGAATAACAACTTAACCCTTTAATATATTTTCAAAAAACAAATTATTATATAAACTTAATAATATTATGAATAGACTTTAACATATTTAAATAAAAAATATATCATTCAGTCGAGAGATCCCGACAGTAGAATACCCTGAGGTAGTAGAGAACGCCACTCAAATTTTCTATTAATTATATTTGTGTTTCGTATTTGTGCTGTCTGTTTTGTATTTAAAAGTCTTAGCAACAATGAGCACGTTATTTTCAAAATAACTAAATAAAAACTTAAAAAACTATTTTTAATGTATAACAAAAATTAAAAAAAAAATTGAAGAATTTAAGCATGTTTTAACTGGGACTCGAACCATGATGTCCCGTCTATCAAGGTGGCAGCTCTATCACTCTACTTGAAAGAGAGAGGGAGAGGGCGAAAACTCACTCTAACACAGCGCGCGCTTTCATGATATGTATATATGTACACCTAAGTCTGTTTTTACACGGTCTTTTTTTACACGGTTTTGATATAACACGGTTTGAAAATTGAATATTTTTAATTTTTTTAAACGATTTTATTCCATTTAGCACGATTTGAAATTTTATGTACTTAAAATTTTTTTGTCAAATTTAATTTGGTATGGCTCGTTACAAGGAATTATACAAAGAGGTAGCAGGAATTGGCGAACAACGGCTCATAACAGAGTTCATTTTTCAAAATGTAGATGCCGAACGAGCAGGAGAAAGTCCAGTTCAAAATTATTCCAGCGATGATAGTGAATGTATACGCGTTCGAAGCAAGGGAATGCGAATAACTGATGACGACAGCAATTAAATTTATGTTGCTGTATTTATGATTATCACTTATTTTATTTTATTTTATTTTATACCTTAAAAATTGAATAACCTATTCTTTTCGTTCACAACATAGTTGTTTAGTTCCTGAACTTGCCATACATTTAATTTATATTATGTACTTTTAAGATTAGAGTGCATATCTTTTTTATCATTAATTACTATGCTTGTGAAAATAAGCATTATATATTTGATTTAATAAAATAAACATGAATTCTTGTTCTTAAAAATTCTTGTTTTTCACTAATTTTAATAGGTTTTAGAGATTAGGAACAAATCACCCATTTTTGTATACGATCAATGTATTTTTTTACACGGTTTTTTTTACACGGCTTCTTCTGGAACCAATCTACCGTGTAAAAACAGACTTAGGTGTATATGTAAATGCTTCAACGAATGAGCAGATAAGAGAGAGGGCGAAAACTCACAACAACAACACATTAAACTAAAGAATTAAATAATTGCGGATATCTTCCGTGTTTATTATCCGATCTTAATCAAATTTTCACGATGCATCCATTTCAGTACAAGTATTGTTCCTGCCGAAGCTCAAGTCTCTAGCTTATTAATTGCCAGTGCTATCCTGCTTTTTTTCACTTTGTGGGCGAAGGGGGCGTGGCATCCAAAATTTAAAATAAACTTGATCTGCGTGCAAGTATAAGAAGTCTTCATACCAAATTTGGTGTTCCTAGGTCTTACCATCTCTGAGATCTTGTTACTTACACGGACAGACGGACAGACGGACATGGCTATATCGACTCAGCTTCTCGCCCTGATCAAGAATATATATACTTTATGGGGTCTGCCACGCCTCCTTCTGCCTGTTACATACTTTTTTTTTTAACAAACTTAATATACCCCTCAGGGTATAAAAAAATTAAAATTAAGAAAAAAATTAAGACAAAATATTCTAAAGCGGAATAAGTAACTGGAACATTATTTGTATGTCAAAACTTAAAAGAAAAACAAAAATTTTTAAACTATACCAATATCTTAAATAGAACACCTTTGTTGTTCAACACCTTCACTATCCGTCCTGGCATTGAATTGACCAAGTTTTGGAGCATTTGTATCTCCAATTTCTCCCATTCTCGCATAATGGCTTCTTTTAACTCTTTTAGAGTTGAAAATTGCTTCCCGTTGGCATAAACCCGTTGAGACAAGATGCCCCAAAGATTTTCAATCGGGTTTAGGTCCGGGCTGCGTGCTGGCCACTCTAAAACAGGAATTTGGGACTCTTTAAAAAAAGCCTTGGTGAGCCTTGCGGTATGGATGGGTGCATTATCCTGCTGGAAAATCCAGGTATCACCAAATTTATCCTCTCCAAATTGCACTAACACACTCTCCAAGAGCTCCACATAATTTTGTGCAGTCATTTTATGCGTTATAAAGCACATGGGTGTCTTTCCATTGAAGCCGAACGCAGCCCATATCATAAGTGATCCTCCGTGGAAATTTCTGGACACGTGAACTTTTTTTGGGCACCGTAAATCGCGGTAATAATAGCGGTAGCCATCAGGGCCGTCTAAATTAAACTTTTTCTCGTCGCTAAAAATTATATTTTCCCATTCAGTATCCCAAAATTTATATTTGTTTGCAAACTGCAATCGAGCAGCTTTGTGCCTAGGCAGTAGTTCCGGTTTTAACAGTTTTTTTTCATACGAAACATTCTCGGAACACTTTAAAATTTGTTGTACACGTCTCGTAGATATCGGTAGAGACAAATTGCTCCGTATTTGGGATGCGCTGATATTTTCCTTGACCGCTAGATTTTTTATTCGCCTTTTGTCCCGGTTGTCAACCAAGGGTGGGCGCCCAGAGCGGAGTTGTTTCCCATGATTTTCAGGGTTCTTTATTAATTTTTCCACCGTATTCTTATTTCTGCCAACCTTGTCTGCAATTTTGCGTATTGACATCCCCGAATCACGCAGTTCCAAGATTCTTCCACGCTCGATATCCGTTAAACGACCAAAACTTGACATTTCTTAACAAAAAAAGCCATTAGGAGCTGTTATAAGTAATGAATTTACTTAAAACTTACTTATTTTTGTTTAATTAAATATTCTGAACAGAATTTAATATGAAAAGTTTAAATTCCGCGTGGTTAACCAGTCGCAAATTAAAAATATATCATTCAGTCGAGAGATCCCGACAGTAGAATACCCTGAGGTAGTAGAGAACGCCACTCAAATTTTCTATTAATTATATTTGTGTTTCGTATTTGTGCTGTCTGTTTTGTATTTAAAAGTCTTAGCAACAATGAGCACGTTATTTTCAAAATAACTAAATAAAAACTTAAAAAACTATTTTTAATGTATAACAAAAATTAAAAAAAAAATTGAAGAATTTAAGCATGTTTTAACTGGGACTCGAACCATGATGTCCCGTCTATCAAGGTGGCAGCTCTATCACTCTACTTGAAAGAGAGAGGGAGAGAGGACGAAAACTCACTCTAACACAGCGCGCGCTTTCATGCATATGTATATATGTATATGTAAATGCTTCAACGAATGAGCAGATAAGAGAGAGGGCGAAAACTCACAACAACAAAACATTAAACTAAAGAGTTAAATAATTGCGGATATCTTCCGTGTTTATTATCCGATCTTAATCAAATTTTTACGATGCATCCATTTCAGTACAAGTATTGTTCCTGCCGAAGCTCAAATCTCTAGCTTATTAATTGCCAGTGCTATTCTGTTTTTTCACTTTGTGGGCGAAGGGGGCGTGGCATCCAAAATTTAAAATAAACTTGATCTGCGTGCAAGTAGAAGAAGTCTTCATACCAAATTTGGTGTTCCTAGGTCTTACCATCTCTGAGATCTTGTTACTTACACGGACAGACGGACAGACGGACCGACGGACAGACGGACATGGCTATATCGACTCAACTTCTCGCCCTGATCAAGAATATATATACTTTATGGGGTCTGCCACGCCTCCTTCTGCCTGTTACATACTTTTTTTTTTTAACAAACTTAATATACCCCCTCAGGGTATAACAAACTAATCTGTCCCATTTACTTATTTCTTTCGAAAACTCAACATTGTCATCTATAAATAAACATAACGGAAAAGTCTTGCGGTACTTTTTCGAAATTTTTTGCCTACCGCATAAGCACACTATAAACGAAATATAGTGGGAAGAGAGAAAACCCAAGAATTGCATCTTACGGTTAATACAGTGTGCCAAATCTTTGTCCCATTTACTTATTTCGGGCACTTTATGTAATCGAAAATTTGTGGTATTTGGCAACAAACCTTCGCAAACATAAAATATAGATCAAATCGGACCGAAAAGCTGCGTTAATTGAGGGATGGGAAAAAATTACACCAGAAGTCACCATTCCGTTGCCGGAAAATAGTAGCAGAAAATAAATAGAAAATTGGCTCATCTAAAATAGGACAGATTTTCGGATAAAGGATGATTGAGATTTTTCACGGCTGAGCAGTTAAAAGTTGGCATCACTGCTGCACAATGACAAAACAGAAAAATAACAAAACACGATCTCTCTCTGAGCGAAACCCTTTTCTTATTTTGCTTCCGCTCTTCGGTCGAGTGTTCGACTCAACCGAACAAACAAAATTCATCATTCCAAAATCAAAAAATATGATCACAACGTTAAGAAAAAATTTGTAAGCAAGTTGTCTTTAAAATGTTCAATCTTCGCAATGGCAAACCGGATTTTTCTGGAAGCAACGGTACTTTCTAAAAATAGAAGGAAACGCATGAACACGTGCTCAGCTTTAAAGCAAAGCTGAGCAATTGCAAAAACATTAAAAGCAAAAGTCAGTTTCAAGTGGTTCGCATGTTCGTGTTGTGATCAAAATTTAATAATTTATCAATGGATTTTGAAGTTAAAGGTGTTTATTTTAATTTTGTAAATAACTTAAATACAATGTTGTGCATTTATCATTTTAAAATTAATGTTTTATGTAACCTTAGTTTCTGTTCTTGTTTTGTGCATGACTTTTATGTTTACTTAAAGTTTTCATTGTGTTCATTGCTTTGTGTGTTTGTTTTCGTCTTTACTTGTGGTGTCTTTGTATAAATACCTCTTAATATTTATTAATTTTATTGTTTTTAACTTTCCATTTGGTAGGCAACATATATCAGTGTGTGTTCGCACGCGTACATATTTTTAATTTATGGTGCTCCAAAAAAGGCACACACGCTGAAAAATTACGAGAAGTAGTTACTGAAGTACATATTTGTAAAAAAAATTGTTGATTATGAACGTTATAAACGTATCAAGTCTTCCATTTTGCAATACGAGCTATATGAGTAGCAATAAGTACGATTTCCTATTCCTTTCTATTAGTTTTGAAAATTTCCATCTCTAGTGGAGCGTTTTTTCCAACGCAAATTTCGATATACATTTGTATACAGTTATTGCAAAAATAAGTGAGCTGCGTGACCATGCCACAACAAAAAAAAGTGCTGAAGGGATTTTTAGCAGAAAAAATATATCATTCAGACGGGAGGGCCCGATAGTAAAATACCCTGTGGATGTATAGTGCGCCGCTCGAATTTGCTTGCGATTATATTATTATTTTAATTACACACACGCACAATCAGAATAAATTTATAATATCGTAATGAAAATTACGTTTTATATTAATTTATAACGATTTGTGGGCGAAGGCGCCGTGGCATCCAAAATTTGAAATAAACTTGAATTGCGTGCAAAAATATAAGAAGTCTTCATACCAAATTTGCTGTTCCCAGGTCTTACCATCTCTGAGATCTCGTTGTTCACACGGACAGACTGACATGGCTATATAGACTCAGCTTGTCGCCTTGATCAAGAATATATATACTTTATGGGGTCTGTAAGGCCTCCTTCAATGCGTTGCAAATTTCGAGACAAAATTATAATACCTCCTGCAAGGGTATAAAAAAGGTCTTGCTCGGAGGGGAACAACTGTTGAGCGAAAACGCTTTTGAGAGTTTGGTCACTTCCCATTCTAATAGTGTTCGTAGATGAACGGTTGTTTACATATATATATGGCAGACCCCATAAAGTATATATATTCTTGATCAGGGCGAGAAGCTGAGTCGATATAGCCATGTCCGTCTGTCCGTGTAAGTAACAAGATCTCAGAGATGGTAAGACCTCGGAACACCAAATTTGGTATGAAGACTTCTTATACTTGCACGCAGATCAACTTTATTTTAAATTTTGGATACATTTAGTAAGCGAAAAATGCTAAATCCTGCATTTATGGTAAAGTAACATTTTCAAAAAGTGCCTTATCGAGAAGTTGAAAAGTATAGTATTCTTGAGAAACTATCAAGTTCGTTCAACATGTCGTCTTCTGCAGCTGAACTTATGTAGGTCTGATTGGTCCTTCTCTTCTTAAGTTGACTGCTGGCACTTCATCACTATAACATCATTTATCTTCCCGGCATAGTCCTAACAAATGTTCATTTGACTAAAACCTTTATCCAGCTCTGCGTTCGACGATAAAAGAAAAATGGATTAGCAAAAATGATTCCAGTGGCGAAAATATTTTATATTCTGGTGAATCCTCGTTATTGTACACTTCTGCCCAAAAGCTTGTGGTACACATTAAATTAAACCATGTAATAAAGTGGACCTTCGAGTATTGGAACAAAATCTCTTCAATATTAGAAGACTCCACATTGAAGTGCTTAAAAATGTGCACAGTATCCGCCTTCACATAATATTTTGTCGACGAAAAAAATCAACTGGATGGAGGAAATAAAAACTATCTGGAAAAAAGCTATAATTCCCGCTAGCCGCTATTTTACAATTTATTCCACATATGCCAATTGGAAAACGCCAGATCTAGCGGGAAAAAAGCTACATTGGCAGCACTGTTGTTCGGTTGAGCCGAACACTCGTACCGAAGACCGCAATCGTAATAAAAAAAGCCTTTCGCTCAGAGAGAGATCGATGTGTACTGTTTTTGTTTCTGTTTTGTCATTGTGCAGACTGCGTTGCTCAAATCGGTTAACGGTTATTTGCGAGCTCTGATAAAAATAAATAATACTGGTCATCATCAACTTCGTCTTGCAAAGCGAGAACATAGTCCACAGCAAAAATTGGCCGATCTCAGTCGCTTTCCAATGCGGCAGTTCAGTTAATGGCTTGCGTACAAACTCACACGGAACATGGCTGCGCATAGGAATTAATTTCTTGGAAACATTTTTTTTTTAAGATCGAATTTTATTTTCTAACTAAATAGTTTTGAAGTCGAATCCAATTCTTCTTGGTGTGATGGCCAGGGAATGTTCTGTTTGCGAAGTCAGCGTCCGTCAATAAAACCCCCTACTCTGTGCTGTACGTTAAGGTCGTTAATGTTGAGGGAAAAATTGGCATATTTTTAACATTATTCAATCGGAGTAAAATCAACCACAGTTGAGCCGTAGAGCTATTAAATAATGGTAATCAATCAAATTTACATCTAACCTCAAGCTGCTTGGTAATTAGACCCTGTACTTTAAAAAAGTACAAATGGGTCTATTACGTTTGTGCAAAAAAAAATGTGCGTAACAGGTCGAAGGAGGCGTGGCAGACCTCATAAAGTATATATATTCTTGATCAGCGTCAACAGCCGAGTCGATATAGCCATGTCCGTCTGTCTGTCTGTCCGTCTCACACTGGGGTGACAGACCCCAAAAACGATGATTAATTCAACCGTCCAAAAATTTGACCATGTTATAATTTTTTATTTTGTATTAGATCAATAAAAGTACAAATCATTAACTTTTGAGTATTCCGTAGAGTATATTTTTTTTTTTAATTTTTTTTTTACACAATTTTCCTAATTGTCGGGTTTTTTCACAGCAAAAATAGCAATTTCATAATTTTCAACAGTGCACTATAGGCAAAAAGTCTCATATTTTGGCATTTTTACATTTTTTTGCAGTTCCGTATTATCAAATTGACCTTATTTTCTGAATTAAAATACTTTAAGGGCATTAAAACTTATTTTTAATATTTTTTGGACTTCGTTGGTATTTTGTCATTTGTCAAAATTGAAAGACTACTATCTGGCCACTCTAAAAAAAAAAGGCGCGAAAGCTTGTGATTTTTGCTGTGAGACTTATCTTGAAATTGTAAACAAAACAAAAAAGCTTGAACATGGACCTTAATCGTGAAGGTATGTAAAATATATTATTAACACTAAATGTTTAGTGCATGTGATATATTGTCCAATTGTTCAATGTGTTGTTGGTATGTTTTTAGGTCCCTGTTAACAAAAGACTTTGTGTTTCTGTGGAGTGTAACTTGTGAGTTAAGGCCAGTTGAGGCAATTTAAAGCTGAATGTTATTAATTAAACTGTTAACAATCAAATAGTGGATAACATTTTTGCCCGTTTTTGCCCGATTTACGGCAATACTCAATGTTGCAGTTGCATTTACGTTTTGCCATTCAACGTTGCTTGATGTTTGGAGCGACAATCAACCAAAATCAAATTATTTGGCTAAATCTTCTTCACAATCAGTCAGATTCTGCCGGCCCCTCAAAATGGAATTCATTAGGGAAACTACTGAATTTATAAAAAATAAAAAAAAGGAACTTGGACGAGCAAATGGCGCGAATATGCTTAAAGCAACGAAAATATTGTCTGTTGTGTCCGAAGAAGAAATCGGAGAAAATGAAGTTGACAGTAATGATGAATACTTAAAAAAAATCGATCTCATAGAAGAAATGCCAGAGATGACATTGGGCAAAATTCATGACGCACAAAGCAAAGCAAAAGTGTCGAAGCTATCTGCTGTGCTGTGCTATGCTGTTCGGCAGTCGACAGTTTTTGATTTTGCTGCGACTGCAACTGTCGCCAGTTCACGCAGTTCGAAGCGCTGCGCTGCTGATCAAGAACAGTTTTTGCCTTTGCTGCGACTGTCGAAAATGCTCGCAGCAACAGCTCTAGCATTCGTAAAACTGCCGAAGTTGTCGATTCCCGAAGCGCTGCGCTGCTGATAAAAAAATGTTTTGGCTTTCGCTGCGACTGCGACTGTCGAAAATGCTCGCAGCAACAGTTCTAGCAATAACAGAACTGCAAAAACTGTTGGCTGCAGAAGCCCAGCACAGACAAAGTTTTACGACTGCTGCTGCTGTGACTGTCAGCTTTTCAAACACTGACGGAACTTACAAAGATAAAATTAAAATGCAGACCAGAACAAGACAAAATAACTTATTCGGAAACGAAGGTTGAAGTATCGCTACAGAATTTATTAAATCATTCTGCTGACCGCATATTTGAAATGCAGAAAGATGTAATTGCTCATTCGCAAGCAACGCATTTCAAATTAATTGTTAGCTATGGGTTCGATGGGTCAACAGGACAAAGTATATATAAACAGCGATTTAACACGGAGAAGCCTGTTGGATCGGATCAATCACTGTTTGTAACAACAATAATTCCCTTAAAATTAATAGATTGCCAAAATCAAATTATTTGGCTAAATCCTTCTCCACAATCAGTCAGATTCTGCCGGCCCCTCAAAATGGAATTCATTAGGGAAACTACTGAACTTATAAAAAATGAAAAAAGGAACTTGGACGAGCAAATACGTACTCTTAAAGAGCACACCTACAATTTCGCAAACCAAAAATAGTAATAAAATATGAAGCACATTTGACTTTAATCGATGGCAAAGTTTTAAATGTGTTAACTGGTACCAATTCATGCCAATCCTGTCCATTATGTGGTGCTAAGCCAAACCAACTTTTGAAGACAAAAAATATCGATTCAATAAACTTTCAGATCTATACTGATAGCCTTAAATACGGAGTAAGCCCTCTGCATGCATGGATACGATTCTTCGAGTTTGTATTAAAAGTATCGTACAGAATTGACTTAAAGAAATGGCGAGTCACAGGTTCTGAGAAAGATGAGGTTTTAGTACGGAAACAAACTATTCAGCGGAGATTGTGGGATGAAATGGGTCTGAACGTAGACAATCCTAAGCAAAATGGAAGTGGCAATAGCAACGATGGAAATACCGCTAGAAGAGCTTTTGCAGATATCAAAACTTTATCAAGAATTTTAAGTTTTAACGAGACCATTTTGAATAATTTTTATATCATTTTAATTGCCACGTCTTGTGAGTATAAGGTATGCCCAGCCAAATTTAAAGACTTATGTACAAAAACGTTTAACTTATACGTTAAAACTTATGAGTGGTATCCAATGTCTCCAACTGTGCACAAGGTATTGGTACATGGGCACCAAATTATGGAAACCTCCATACTTCCTCTAGGAGCTCTCGGCGAAAATGCGTCAGAAGCGCGCAACAAATTGTACAAACGCGATAGGCTATCTCATGCAAGGAAAAGCAGCCGCCTAAATACTATGTCAGACGTGTTTAACAGAGCATTAGATTCTTCTGACCCACTGCTTTCTACTATACATCTGAAGGAACGCCAAAAATTAAATCATAAAAAAAGGCTACCGACAGAAGTCATAGCTCTTTTGGAATCTCCTGATATTGAGCTTTCAAAAACAGGGATATGTGAAGACAATAATAATAATCAGGTAGAAGAAGGCGGAGATGACGAAATAGAAATTTTCGGGCTGGATTCCCTGGAGTTGGAGGAAGAGTTTTGGGATGAATAAATTATTAACTGGGTATCAAGGTATGGCGTCATAAAAGTTAATATTGGGCTGTAACTAATGTTTGATTTAATTTTGCAGGCATCCAAATCAATTTTAAAATGTGATTTGCTAAAAATGCCTTAATTATACTACATTTAATGCATATTTCTTAAATATATTATATTACAATATTTGAGACAAGAATTCGAACATTTTTTGACGTAATGGTAAGGTGGGCGGCATGGAAGGCGTGGTCCCACTGGAAAAACAAATAAATCCGAAATTCTACCTTTATTTTTTAAGTATATGTACAAAGTTTCATGTTTCTATCTTGAAAATTGGTAATGATGCCAGAAAAACGGACTTTTTGCCCATAG
>JBAMBI010000955.1:0-30758 GCA_037043535.1 Drosophila putrida
ATCGGCACTTCACACTAGAGGTGGAGAACTATCGATGGCACTATCGATGGTTGGGCACTATCGAGCCACAATCGATAGCAGCAGACATGTTCGATAGTGGCCCAAACACTATCGATAGTGCCATCGATAGTTGGCGTCTCACTTCGCAATAAAAATTTGCTCGCGTTAGTTCTGTGGAAAAACAATAATAAAACCTATAATAAAATCAATATGGATCGCTTTTTAAGAAAAGGTATGTTTCATGTATTATACATAAGTATTTCGATCGATAATGTGTTGAATTTTAGGTAAACGTCATGTATCTCCCACACTTAGTGCTTCAAGCGCTGACAAGCAGGAATGCGAATGCACGAGCACAGATTCAGAAAAAGATTCTGTACAGCAGAGTTCAACCAACAAAAGTAAAATTTCCTATGTCTGGAAATATTTCAAAAGATCCGACGACAGAAAACTTGCAAAATGCCTTGACTGCGGCAAGGAGTACAAGACAAGCGGCAATACGTCAAACTTGCACGATCACATAAAAAGATTTCATCCTGGCTTGCAAATGAATAAGCCAGAATCCAACACACCAGCTGTACCTGCAAACAGTAACGACATTGCCTCTTCAAGCAGCAGTTCTAGGTCGAGCGTGCACTCTTTGACGTCATATTTTAAAAGAGCTCTCCTGTACGAGCCGAACTCTAAGCGAAAGATCGACATTGACAATGCCTTAACAGAGATGGTTGCCAAGGATGTTCAGCCCTACAATATTGTAGAAAATGAAGGGTTTGTGAAGTATACTTATGTTTTGGATCGGAGATATAAACTGCCTAGCAAGACACACCTAAGAGATGTGCTAATGTTGAATCTGTTTAAGGAAACTTCAACGAAGTTAGCAGTAATATTTGAAGGAGTAGTTGCTAATCTGCTCTCAACGAGATCGGTTGTGTCGCGGATAAACAAGTACGTGTTATACGCGTTATTCTTTTGAGCAATCTTCGTGTGCTAGCACACATCAAAAATTTTCGGACGCTGTCTAGTGCAGTGTCGGCAGTCGGACAACAACAACAATATAAGTGTAGTGCGATAAGACTGCACTCGTGGCCCGTTAGGGCAGCGCAGTTCCCCTCACCCTGCGCGCAGCTGCACAAGAGGGGCAATAAAATCAGCGCTTATCTGTTAAGTGATCTGACCTACATTTGAACTTGCAGAAAGTAGTGAACATAAACTTTTGTTGTTTGCAAGCATAACTTAAACTTTAAGTTATTGATTATTACAATTTGGAAATGGATAAGGATCGTTTTTCTAACTCTCAGCTTAGCAATAAGCAGATTGATTATGATAAAATGCACTTAGTAGCTGGAAAATCACCTTTTGAGATCAGGGCAGAGGTCATTAGCGCTCAACGCACTCTGTGCTCTGAAACTCATGGCATCAGTGCCATCACTACAACGATAACATTTACTAGTGCTACTAGTAATACTGTATTCTCCACAGCAACTGTGACAACTGCCGCAATTAGTAGCGAGTTTCCTAGTGAGAACATGGATTACCAGAGTGCCTCTCTAACGCAATGCTCTTCTAACATTGCTTCTCCAACATTCAGCGGAGCTGCTGCAACTGCCCCTCCAATACACAGTGGAATAGGTACAATTTTACCATCATCATTCAGGAATGCTGCTAAACGACTGAAGGATGATCAAAAACATCTGATGAAGAGAAAGAAACCGTCATCACCCACTATTACCTGTAAAAGGGTGAATAGAAATTTGATGCTTGAATCACCCACAGCGTCAACCAGCAAGACAATCTCCAACAACAGGTTTGTTATTCTAGACACGGGTATGGACTCGGACAGAGACAGTCATGTTGAACAAACCTCAAGAGGTACAAATGAAGCCCCTACTAGCTCTTCTGCAGCTTCTCAACTGAATATTACTAATGATAATATGAATACAAATGACTCAGACGGCAGTACACAACAGAATGAATGTAATACTAATAATCAGTTAAACAATACTTCAAAACCACCACAAATAGTTATAAGTATTTCTAACCTTAACGATCTATTTGAAATCATTTCGGAAGTCACTAGTCTAGATAACGTAGTAGTTAAAGTTAACCAAGGAGTAACAGCCAGAATATTACCCAAAGACTGCGAAACTTATAGAGCTATTGTTGACCATTTTGATCAAATGGAAATTGAATTCCATACATATCAACTGAAGGAAGAGAAGCCTCACAGAAAAGTAGTTAAAGGGCTTCATCATAGCACATTAACCAACGAAATTATTGCCAACTTTAAAAAATTTTGCTTTGATGTCCTTCAAATACATAACCCAAGATCTAGGACCAACCGAGATGAGAAGCTCAATATATTTTTCATTAATATTAAGCCATGCGCAAAAATTAATGCTATAAATGATATCACAACACTTTGCCGTCAACGAGTTAGAATAGAGAGGAAGCGCAAAACAACGGAAATCGCTCAATGTGTACGTTGTCAAGACTATGGCCACACTGCCAGGTACTGTCGCCGCCATCCTAATTGTGCTCGATGTGGCGAAAATCATCTCACCAAGCAATGCGTACGTCCCCAAGATCAACAGCCTACCTGTATACACTGTGAAGGAAATCATGCGGCAAGCTATAAGGGTTGCCAGTGGTACCAGGAATACCTGCGACGATCAATGGGTCCTTTGAAGAAGCAAACAACGCGGAAACAACCGCAACAAAATCAGCAGCAACAGCCAATTCAACATCAACAAACTCAGCAAATGCCTTACAATTCTGTAGTCAATAGTGGAGGTACATCTTATGCCTCAATAGCAAGAAACGGAAATGGACCAGCCCAGCGCCGTTTACATGATGCTCAAGCGCAGCTACAATCATCGAAATCAAGAGATAATATTGCACAACAACAACATACGCTTGACGTCCAAACAATATTGGAACAACAGCAACAGCAATTTATGAAATGACAACAACAGCTCCAGCAACAGCAGCAGCAGCAATTCCTTTTGTGGCTACAGCAGCAGCAACAAGAACAACAACAGCAAAACAACTTGAAAATATGGTTTTTGATATGGCCAACTTGATCAAGCAATGGACTGGAGATAAATCAACTCTCCAACTCCATAACAACGCTTCAGCTTCACAATGAATACACTCAAGATCCTTATCTGGAATGTCAATGGCATTTCAGGTAAAGCCAGAGAAGTTGAGCTCTTCGCGCATAACAACAGCGTTGACATCCTTCTCTTAAATGAGATAAGACTCAACCGAGGAGAAACAGTTAAAATATATGGATATACCTTTTATCCAGCGTACAAACCGTCACGGCACAATCACGGCAACGGAGGAGCGGCGGTATTGGTGAAGAGTTCTCTCCGTCATTTCCCACAAAGAGTTATTGAAACACAAATCATTCAGATGTCTTCCATTAAAGTTTCCACAGGTTTGGGAGTCATGGAAGTTAGCGCCATCTACTGTCCTCCAAGTAATAGAATCGAAGAAAGGCACTTCACTGACATACTCACTTCTTGCGGTCAAAGGTATCTGGTTGGAGGAGACTGGAATGCCCGACATTGGATGTGGGGAGACACATATAATTCACCAAGAGGGCGAGAGCTAGTGGAATCCATCACAGCTAGAGGGGCTAAAATTCTTGCTACTGGCTCACCAACTAGATACCCATTTGTATCAGGTCACACAGCAACTTGCATTGATTTTCCATTATATCTTGGGATACCGGACTCTCAAGCAAATATCTTCCAAAACTGGGATTTAGACTCCGATCATATTGCTCTTGTTGTTGATCTGCAAACAAATGTTAGAACAAGTCCTCGATTAATCACAAGACATACGGACCTCATCGCTTTCAAACAACATTTGGAGAGCTCCTTCGAATTAAATTCGACTCTGGACTCAAGAGAAGACATCGAGAACGCAGTAGATATTCTTACTGAAAATATATATAAAGCCGCCACTGCTTCAACTCCACCTGATCCTGTACTTCGTCCTATAAGTTATGGCATTATTCTTACAAGGCAGGCCAGAGAGCTAATCCAAAGAAAAAGGCAACTTCGAAGAAGAGCAATTCGTTCTCAAGATCCTGAGGACCGGAATTTGTGGAATCGGACAGCTAGACAACTACGAACCCTTTTAAGGGAACTTAGAAGCGATTTCTTTGAGCAAAAATTGTCTTCCATGGACTACACCGTTGATGCGAACTACTCTCTATGGAAGTGTACAAAATCGCTTAAAGGACAACCCTTTAGACAAGTTCCTGTCAGATGTCCTAATGGTGAACTTGCAAAAAATGAATTGGAGCAGGCCAATGCTTTCGGTCTTCATTTAGAAGATCGCTTTACTCCTTTTGACTTTGCTTCGACAGAACAAAAAGGAGAGACTCAACATAATTTGCAAACTCCATTGCAGATGTCATTGCCTATTAAGCATATAAGGATTGAGGAAATATCTGAAGTCATACAGTTATTGCCGAAGAATAAAGCTCCGGGTATTGACAGGATTTGCAACACTACGTTAAAGGCCTTGCCTATTAGAGCGATACTATACATAGCATTGATTTTCAATGCTATTTTAAGGGTGCAAGTGTTCCCAAAACAATGGAAATTAGCTGCGATTCTGATGATCCACAAACCAGGAAAACCAGAGAATGATCCTGAGTCATATCGTCCAATAAGTCTCCTACCCTCACTTTCTAAATTGTGGGAGAGACTCATTGCCAATCGAATCACAGTCATTATGAGACAAAGCAATATCTTGCCTGATCATCAATTCGGCTTTCGAGAGGGACACGGCACTGTAGAACAAGTCCACAGAT
This sequence comes from Drosophila putrida, assembly GCA_037043535.1. Classification (NCBI taxonomy): domain Eukaryota; kingdom Metazoa; phylum Arthropoda; class Insecta; order Diptera; family Drosophilidae; genus Drosophila; species Drosophila putrida. Next base: position 4,829 of record JBAMBI010000955.1, read on the forward strand.
TGGTAAAGCACATCTTACAAGCCTTTGACGACCTGGAGTACTCCAACGCAGTCTTCATTGATATGCAGCAAGCCTTCGATAAGGTGTGGCATGATGGCCTATTGTGCAAAATTAAAAATCTACTACCCGCACCCTATTATGGTCTTTTAAGGTCATATCTCGAAGGACGAGAATTTAAGGTCACGGTAAGGGACACATACTCTAACAACTACCTAATGAGAACAGGAGTCCCACAGGGCAGTGTTCTTGGACCGCTGCTTTATTCGCTGTATACTGCCGATATACCCAGCCCCAACTATCAACATATGGTTGCTCCTTCCAAGGCACTTATTGCGACCTATGCAGATGACATCGCAGTCATCTATAATTCCAGCTGTCATAGAGAAGCAGCTAATGGACTACAGGAGTATCTTAATACTCTTGCAGCCTGGTGCAAACGGTGGAATCTGAAGATCAATCCGCTGAAAACAACAAACCCCTGCTTTACACTCAAAACGTTTAGAAGCGTTTTAGAAATCCAGCTAGAAGGAGTTACCCTGGACCAGCCGTCGCAAGCGAAATATCTTGGCATTACTTTGGACAAGCGCCTTACCTTTGGGCCATATCTTAAGGCCACGGTAAAAAAATGTAACCAGAGGACCCAGCAACTGCGTTGGCTTGTCAGTAGAAAGAGCACCCTGCCGCTTAGATGTAAGAGGGCGGTGTATGTCCATTGCATTCTGCCAATATGGCTTTATGGAATACAGATTTGGGGAATCGCAGCCAAATCTAATTATAAGCGTATCCAGGTACTGCAGAATCGGATACTACGCAACATAACAGACTGTCCCTGGTACGTGCGCGGTACCACACTCCATAGAGACCTCAATTTGCATACTGTGGAAGAGCAGATTGGAAGGCACACAAGTCGATACAATGACAGATTGTTGAGACACCGCAGCCTACTTGCCAGACGACTACTGCCTGCTCGACCTTTAAGGCGTCTTAAACGGCAAGGCTTTGCCAAGACATTTGAACAACGGTAAAATATATCCTACTTATATAAAGAATCCTCATACTGAACTATGAGGATTGGTTTTTTTTTAATGTTCCATCCATGTGTTGTTAAGGTACATTTTATGTTAGTACAGGTTCTACACTTAATAAAAAAAAAAAAAAAATATTTGAAGACGTTTCGGATATCTCAATAACATGCGACTTGTGGACATCACAAAACAGCATCTTTGGCTACAAGAAAACTGTTGACCACTACCAATCACGGATCGCAAAATATTGAAGACACCTTGCGAAAAATATTAAATGAATGGAAGATCTTAAATAAAACGGTGTGCATCGTAACAGACTATGCCAGCTCCATGCTTAAAGCATGTGAAATATTGGAAATACGCAATCTGCCATGCTTTGCATACACAATTAATCTAGTGGTGCAAGATGCTTTAAAAGTTGACGATAATTTTTTAAAAGACTTATTCACTAAGTGTAAGTCAATTGTCCGATTTTTTAATCAAAGCACAATAGCGTGTGAAAAATTTAAATTAGCTCAAGAAGGCTCGGCTTTAACTTTACTAAACGAAACACCCACTAGATGGAATAGTTTCTATTTTATGATTGAACGGATTTTAAAAACGAACGATGCCATTGCCAAAGTATTATTAACAACAACCGGTGCATTGCACCCGTTTACCGCTGAGGAAATACTTGTACTAAAAGACATTGAAAAAATATTGTCTTCCTTTCAACAGGCAAGTGAAAAAATTTCTGGAGGAAAATATGTGACAATATCTTTTATTATACCCATGGCATATGGACTTTCCCGCAAAGTTCAAAGTGTTTTGCTAGAAACTTCGCAAGGAAAAATTATGCAAAGCATTTTATTGGATTCAATAAAGGAACGCCTTTCCATTTATGAGCAAAGGACAGTCTGCAGGATGGCTACTTTATTGGATCCACGCTTTAAAAAAATGGATTCCAGCACAGTTCTAACACTGAACAAGCATCCACATTATTTGAAACTGAACTGGCAAATTTTGCAGTGAAAGAATCCGCAATTGATCTGCCCGTCGTTACGGAAACTATCTCCCAGGACACATTGTTCGATTTTTAGACCCAGTACTTTAAAAAAGTACAAAAAGTACGTTTGTGCAAAAAAAATGTGCGTAACAGGCAGAAGGAGGTGTGGCAGACCCCATAAAGTATATATATTTTTGATCAGCATCAACAGCCGAGTCGATATATCCATGTCCGTCTGTCTGTCTGTCCGTCTGTCTGTCTGTCCGTCTGTCTGTCCCTTTTTGTGACACCTAGATCTCAGAGACTATAAGAGCTAGAGACACCAAATTTGGCATGTAGGTTCATCTATATCTCAAGTTGAACGAGTTTGTTTTAGATTTTTGCCACGCCCCCTCCGCCCCCGCAAATCAAAATACAACATTTTCAAGTCGAATTACAAGAGCACCTTTAATGCTAGCGCCTTGATTTTTGGTATGTATAATACAGACTATAGTTCCAACCTATCCAGCAAATTTCGTCCAAATCGGATGATAAACGCGGAAGTTATTCAACTAACAATGTTACGGGCAAAATCAATCTCTGAAGTGGCGCCATCTATGGAAATTTTTTGAAACTGAAATAATCTGTAGTGATCGCTTTGCACTCAAAAAAGTACTGGGTCTTCTACTGTCGAGCTTGCTCCACCGTAACTTAATGCATTTTTTAGGTGAGCAATCGGCAAACAAAAAAACTAACGTACGCGTCGATGCAATTTTAACCAAAAGGCAATATCTGGAGAGGGCAATTGCTAGCCAAGATATCGACCCTCTTTTATGGATCAAGGTATGTATAAAAAACGAATTATAGGTTCTATATAATTAAATATATTGCTTTTATTTCAGGTGAATCATAGTGACTTTCCGTCAATAAAAAGTCTCTTTTGCAAATATCTTTGCATTCCCGCTACGTCCGTTGAATCGGAAGGAGCATTCAGCAAGGCGGGCCAAATTGTTTCAGAGAGGCGAACCCGTTTGAAGGAGGAAAATATTAATACTCTTTTGTTCCTAAACCAAAACTTTTGGTTAAAATAAACAAATATTTGTTGCTATACCCCAAAAATTTTTTTTTTAAGTTCACACCTAATTTCTGGGTCGACACTAATTCTTTCGAAAACTTCTACCTGAGGGGCATCTATGCGCAAAGTGTTAATTTGTGCTTGAACTGCTTGCAGCTCTGCTTGAAAAACCACTTGTTGCTGCGCCAATGCTTGGTTTACAGCTTGGCTAACAGCAGCTTGCACTATTGCCTGAATCTGATCTGCGTTCATGATTGTTTGGTTGTGTGCTGGGCTAAAGTCAGGGGTCTGCACTTGGCTACCACTGTGGTTCTGTACTTGGCTAATGTGAGACACTGGGTTCTGAGCTTGGCTAGCGTAAAGGTCTGGGTTGTGTGTCCGGCTATTATCTTCTGTTTCCCAGCTTATGTCACTATCACTATCGCGCTCCACCTTTATGTGTCTATTTAAGTCAAAGCGGCTCATATGCCTGCTATTTTTGTATGTGTTCGCACTGATTTGAAACACTAAACATTTAATTCAAACAAGCGATTAACGCAGCGGTTTAAGTCAAATTGATTCAATGTTTCGTTTAGTCGATTGTTTTCAATCGGTATCACACAAAATGTATTTGCAAAAAGAAATGATTTTATTTTGTTTTGCCGATTATTTAAAATCGGTACCACATAAAAATGTAACTGCAAAATTATTTTTATATATATTTTTTCTTTATTTTGCGTTGGCATAAAACGCAGAATGTAATTGCAGAGAAAATTTTGTTTTCTTTTTTTTTTTTTTTTTATTTTAATAAACTTTTTTAACTTTATTTTTCCACTGAAGTCTTTATTTGAACTTACATGTTATGGTGTGGGTTCTAATGTGCTGGGCGCCAATTTTGATTAGATGCGGTGTCCCGCGTTGTACTCCAATAGTTGATGCGTAGTGCCGCGTTGCAACAAGCGATGTACAAATGACCAGTCTGATGATGTGTGACGAATTCCCACGTTGCTCATCCAAGAACTGAGTTTAGCTAGTTAATGCTTCTTATGAAGATTATGTTGGAGGTTTGACTTCACCTCATTTAACTTGCTGGCCTTGTGGCTCAGCAGTGTAATGAAAATTATAACAAGTCAATTACGGCAGCGAGCCGGAGTTTGCAATCTTTATTCTTATATGAACTGTGGTTGACACAAAACTGAATATCAAAATTAAGAATACTAAACTCTAAAGCTAAGTCTGGCATTCGCGTCACGCTACAATGTCGTGGTCGGCAAGCCGACTTAGCATAATCATAGGCGGTAGGCGGAAGACTCTAGCGACAATAAGCAAAAGTGTCCGATTACCGTCTCTGACCATTGCAGCGGCAAGGCGCTGATGCAGACGTTTTGCGCTGTGATTGCTTAAGGCAACCCAACAAACAATTATAATCGCTGTGATTGCTGAACGCAACCCAACAAACATTTAGTATCGTAACTTATCAGTTAACTTATATATGTTCATAAGGCACTTACCCTTGAATCCGAAGGGGCCCCGACGATTGCACAAGCGTGTGCTTAAATTCTAATAGAAATTTTATACATATTAGCCCGGAGCGAAAAACACTGTTTTCTTATTTTTCGATATCTCGGGTGCGGAATAGTTGACCCGCTGTAAAATATTGGTGTGTGCAAAAAAAGCTTTTTTTGGAAGAATTTGATATAAAAACAAAATATGTTCTTTTTCCACAAAATGCACATTTTGTATAAATAGTCCTAACACTTTTCTTTTTATACTCTGGGAGTATATTAAGTTTGTTCAAAAAAAAAGTATGTAACAGGCAGAAGGAGGCGTGGCAGATCCCATAAAGTATATATATTCTTGATTAGGGCGACAAGCGGAGTCGATATAGCCATGTCCGTCTGTCCGTCTGTCCGTCGGTCCGCCTGTCTGTCCGTCCGTACGAACGAAAGGATCTCAGAGATGGTAAGACCTAGGAACACCAAATTAGGTATAAAGACTTCTTATACTTGAACGCAGATCAAGTTTATTTCAAATTTTGGATACCACGTTCCCTTTGCCTACAACTATGACAATTATACATAGCGCTGGTAATAATCAAGCTAGAGACTTGAGCCTCGGCACGAACAATACTTAAGAATGAATAAGGATTCATCGATTTGATCAAGATTGGATAATATACTCGGAAGATATACGCAATTCTTTAATTCTTTAATTCAATGTGTTTTTGTTGTTGTGAGTTTTCGCCCTCCCTCTTTCTTTCAAGTTATCAAGTGGTAGATGTGCCACGTAGGCAGACGTGAGATCGTGGTTCGAATCCCAGCAATAGCACGCTTAAATTCTTTACTTATTTATTTTTTAAGTTTTTGCTATACATTTAAAATTTGTTTTTTTTTTGTTTTTATTAAGTTAGTTTTAAAATAAAGTGTTGTTGTTGCAAAGACTTTTGAATACAAAATAGAAAATAGAAAAGTTGTGTGACGTTTTCTACTACCCCAGGTTATTCTACTGTCGGGCTCTCCCGACCAAATGATATATTTTCTATTTATGTGACTTCAATGGTCCTATTATGTCCACCATATTGACCCAGAACTGTCATTCTTTTTTCTATTAAGGTGACTTCAATGGTCCTATTATGTCCACTATTTTGACCCGGAGCTGTCCGCCTTCTTTCTTTCTGTTTTTTAAATGTGACTTCAATGGTCACACTATGTCTACCATTTTAGCGCCGAGCTGTCCGCCTTATTTTTTTGAGTGTAACGTCAATGGTCACATTATGTCCACGATTATGACCTCGTTTTATCCGCCTTTTTTCCATGAATGTGAAGTCAATGTTAACTTTATGTCCACCATTTTCACCTCGATATGTCCGTCTTTTTTCTATGTATGTGACGACAATGGTCACATTATGTCCACTATTTTACCCCGTTCTGTCAGCCTCTTTTCTATGAATGTGACGTCAATGGTCACATTATGTCACATGTGATGTCAATGGTCACATTATGTCGACCATTTTGACCCCGGTCTGTCCGCCTTTTTAATACGAATGTGACGTCAATGGTCACATTATGTCCCCCATTTTGACCCCATTCTGTCCGCTTTCTCTATTAATGTGACTTCAATGGTCCCATTATATCCACCATTTTGACCTCGAACATTCTAGGAATTTGAATTCAATGGTCACATTATGTCTACCATTGACCCCGATTTGTCCGTCTTTTTCCTATGAATGTGACGACAATGGTCCCATTAAATCCACCATTTTGAACATGTTGCATCCTCCTAATACCAATTATTGAGACTTCAATGGTCACATTATGTCCCCCATTTTGAACCCGATCTGTCCACCTTTTTTTTTATGAATGGTACTTTAATTGTTACATTTTGTCCAAAATTTCCACCGCGATCTGTCCATCTTTTTTCTATGAATGGGACGGCAATGGTCACAATATGTCCACCATTGTAACATCGATCTATCCATCTTTTTTCTGTGAATGGGATGTCTATGGTCACACAATGTCTACCATTTTGACCCCGAACTGTCTGCTTTTTTCTATGAATGTGACGTCAACGGTCACATTATGTCCACCATTTTGGCCCCGTTCTGTCCGACTTTTTAATATGAATGTGACGTCAATGGTCACAATATGTCCACCATTGTGACCCCGTTCTGTCCGCTTTTTCTCTATTAATGTGACTTCAATGGTTCCATTATGTCCACCATTTTGACCCCGAACATTCTAGGAATGTGAATTCAATGGTCACATTATGTCAACAATTGACCCCGATTTGTCCTCCTCTTTCGTAGATGCTCATAATATTTCCACCATATTGACCTTGCTTCATCCGCCTTTTTTCTATGAATGTGACTTCAATGGTCACATTATGTCTGTATTTTGACCCCGATCTGTCCACCTTATATCTACGAATGTTAATTCAATTGTCACATTAAGTCCACCATTTTGACCCCAATCTGTCCTTTTATTTTCTACGAATGTGACTTCAATAGTCAATGGTCGACAATGGTCTCATTATGCCCACCATTTTGACCCCGATCTATCCGCCTTTTTTCTATAAATGTAATTTCAATGGTCACATTATATCTTCCATTTTAACCCCGATCTGTCCTCCTTTTTTTCTATGAAGGTGACGTCAATGGTCATATTATGTCTACCATTTTGACCCCAAACTCTCTGCCTTTTTCCTATGAATTTGACCTTAATGGTCACATTATATCCATAATTTTGACCCCGATCTTTCCGCCTTTTTCTTTGAATGGTACTTTAATTGTCACATTTTGTCCACCATTTTCACCTCGATCTTTCCGACTTTTTTCTATGAATGTGATTTCAATGGTCCCATTATATCTACCATTTTAATCCCGATCTGTCCGCCTTTTTTTCTATGAAGGTGACGTTAATCGTCATATTATGTCTACCATTTTGACCCCAAACTCTCTGCCTTTTTCCTATGAATTTGACTTCAATGGTCACATTATATCCACAATTTTGACCCCGATCTGTCCACCTTTTTTCTATAAATGTGAGTTCAATGGTCACATTATGTCTACCATTTTGACCCCGATCTTTCGGCCTTTTTCGATGAATGGGACTTCGATGGTCAAATTATGTCCACCATTATGAACCCGATCTATCCGCCTTTTTTCTATAAATGTAATTTCAATGGTCACATTATATCTTCCATTTTAACCCCGATCTGTCCTCCTTTTTTTCTATGAAGGTGACGTCAATGGTCATATTATGTCTACCATTTTGACCCCAAACTCTCTGCCTTTTTCCTATGAATTTGACCTTAATGGTCACATTATATCCATAATTTTGACCCCGATCTGTCCGCCTTTTTCTTTGAATGGTACTTTAATTGTCACATTTTGTCCACCATTTTCACCTCGATCTTTCCGACTTTTTTCTATGAATGTGATTTCAATGGTCCCATTATATCTACCATTTTAATCCCGATCTGTCCGCCTTTTTTTCTATGAAGGTGACGTTAATCGTCAAATTATGTCTACCATTTTGACCCCAAACTCTCTGCCTTTTTCCTATGAATTTGACTTCAATGGTCACATTATATCCACAATTTTGACCCAGATCTGTCCGCCTTTTTTTATTTGAATGTGACTTCAATGGTCACATTATGTCTGAATTTTGACCCCGAACTGTCCACCTTTTTTCTATGAATGTGACTTCAATGGCCACAAAATGTCTACCATATTGACCCCAACCTGTCGGCTTTTTTCTATGAATGTGATGTCATTGGTCACATTATTTCCACCATTTTGAATGAATGTGACGTAAATGCTCATAATATTTTCACCATATTGACCTTGCTTCATCTGCCTTTTTTCTATGAATGCGACTTCAATCGTCACATTATGTCTGTATTTTGACCCCGATCTGTCCACCTTATATCTACGAATGTGAATTCAATTGTCACATTACGTCCACCATTTTGACCCCAATCTTTTCTACGAATGTGACTTCAATGGTCCCATTAAATCCACCATTTTGACCTCGATTCATCCTCCTAATTTCAATGGTCACAATATGTCCCCCATTTTGACCCCGATCTGTCCGCCTTTATTCTATGAAAATGCCGAAAATGGTGTCATTATGCCCACCATTTTGACCCCGGTCTGTCCGCCTTTTTAATACGAATGTGACGTCAATGGTCACATTATGTCCCCCATTTTGACCCCATTCTGTCCGCTTTCTCTATTAATGTGACTTCAATGGTCCCATTATATCCACCATTTTGACCTCGAACATTCTAGGAATTTGAATTCAATGGTCACATTATGTCTACCATTGACCCCGATTTGTCCGTCTTTTTCCTATGAATGTGACGACAATGGTCCCATTAAATCCACCATTTTGAACATGTTGCATCCTCCTAATACCAATTATTGAGACTTCAATGGTCACATTATGTCCCCCATTTTGAACCCGATCTGTCCACCTTTTTTTTTATGAATGGTACTTTAATTGTTACATTTTGTCCAAAATTTCCACCGCGATCTGTCCATCTTTTTTCTATGAATGGGACGGCAATGGTCACAATATGTCCACCATTGTAACATCGATCTATCCATCTTTTTTCTGTGAATGGGATGTCTATGGTCACACAATGTCTACCATTTTGACCCCGAACTGTCTGCTTTTTTCTATGAATGTGACGTCAACGGTCACATTATGTCCACCATTTTGGCCCCGTTCTGTCCGACTTTTTAATATGAATGTGACGTCAATGGTCACAATATGTCCACCATTGTGACCCCGTTCTGTCCGCTTTTTCTCTATTAATGTGACTTCAATGGTTCCATTATGTCCACCATTTTGACCCCGAACATTCTAGGAATGTGAATTCAATGGTCACATTATGTCAACAATTGACCCCGATTTGTCCTCCTCTTTCGTAGATGCTCATAATATTTCCACCATATTGACCTTGCTTCATCCGCCTTTTTTCTATGAATGTGACTTCAATGGTCACATTATGTCTGTATTTTGACCCCGATCTGTCCACCTTATATCTACGAATGTTAATTCAATTGTCACATTAAGTCCACCATTTTGACCCCAATCTGTCCTTTTATTTTCTACGAATGTGACTTCAATAGTCAATGGTCGACAATGGTCTCATTATGCCCACCATTTTGACCCCGATCTATCCGCCTTTTTTCTATAAATGTAATTTCAATGGTCACATTATATCTTCCATTTTAACCCCGAACTGTCTGCTTTTTTCTATGAATGTGACGTCAACGGTCATATTATGTCTACCATTTTGACCCCAAACTCTCTGCCTTTTTCCTATGAATTTGACCTTAATGGTCACATTATATCCATAATTTTGACCCCGATCTGTCCGCCTTTTTCTTTGAATGGTACTTTAATTGTCACATTTTGTCCACCATTTTCACCTCGATCTTTCCGACTTTTTTCTATGAATGTGATTTCAATGGTCCCATTATATCTACCATTTTAATCCCGATCTGTCCGCCTTTTTTTCTATGAAGGTGACGTTAATCGTCATATTATGTCTACCATTTTGACCCCAAACTCTCTGCCTTTTTCCTATGAATTTGACTTCAATGGTCACATTATATCCACAATTTTGACCCAGATCTGTCCGCCTTTTTTTATTTGAATGTGACTTCAATGGTCACATTATGTCTGAATTTTGACCCCGAACTGTCCACCTTTTTTCTATGAATGTGACTTCAATGGCCACAAAATGTCTACCATATTGACCCCAACCTGTCGGCTTTTTTCTATGAATGTGATGTCATTGGTCACATTATTTCCACCATTTTGAATGAATGTGACGTAAATGCTCATAATATTTTCACCATATTGACCTTGCTTCATCTGCCTTTTTTCTATGAATGCGACTTCAATCGTCACATTATGTCTGTATTTTGACCCCGATCTGTCCACCTTATATCTACGAATGTGAATTCAATTGTCACATTACGTCCACCATTTTGACCCCAATCTTTTCTACGAATGTGACTTCAATGGTCCCATTAAATCCACCATTTTGACCTCGATTCATCCTCCTAATTTCAATGGTCACAATATGTCCCCCATTTTGACCCCGATCTGTCCGCCTTTATTCTATGAAAATGCCGAAAATGGTGTCATTATGCCCACCATTTTGACCCCGATCTATCCGCCTTTTTTCTATGAATGTGATTTCAATGCTCACATTTTATCTACCATTTTAACCCCGATCTTTCCGCCTTTTTCGATGAATGGGACTTCGATGGTCAAATTATGTCCACCATTATGAACCCGATCTGTCCATTTTTTTCTATGAATGTGATTTCAATGCTCACATTTTGTCCACCATTTTCACCTCGATCTTTCCGACTTTTTTCTATGAATGTGATTTCAATGGTCCCATTATATCTACCATTTTAATCCCGATCTGTCCGCCTTTTTTTCTATGAAGGTGACGTTAATCGTCATATTATGTCTACCATTTTGACCCCAAACTCTCTGCCTTTTTCCTATGAATTTGACTTCAATGGTCACATTATATCCACAATTTTGACCCCGATCTGTCCGCCTTTTTTCCTTGAATGTGACAATAATGGTCACATTATGTCCTCCAATTTGACCCCGATCTGTCCGCCTTTTTTCTATGAATATGACTTCAATCATTACATTATGTCTACCATTTTGACCCCGATCTGTCCGCCTTTTTTTATTTGAATGTGACGACAATGGTCACATTATGTCCACCATTTTGACCCCGATCTGTCCGCCTTATTTCTTTGAATGTGACTTTAATGGTCGCACTACGTCTACCATTTCGACCACAATCTGTGTGCTTTTTTCTATGAATGTGACGACAATGGTCACAATATGTAAACCATTTTGATCTCGTTTTATCCGCCTTTTTTCTATGAATGTAATGTCATTGGTCACATTATTTCCACCATTTTGAATGAATGTGACGTAAATGCTCATAATATTTCCACCATATTGACCTCGCTTCATCTGCCTTATTTCTATGAATGTGACTTCAATGGTCACATTATGTCTGTATTTTGACCCCGATCTGTCCACCTTATATCTACGAATCTGATTTCAATTGTCACATTACGTCCACCATTTTGACCCCAATCTGTCCTTTTCTTTTCTACGAATGTGACTTCAATGGTCCCATTAAATCCACCATTTTGACCTCGTTTCATCCTCCTAATTTCAGTGGTCACAATGTGTCCACCATTTTGACCCCGATCTGTCCGCCTTTTTCTTTGAATGGTACTTTAATTGTCACATTTTGTCCACCATTTTCACCTCGATCTTTCCGACTTTTTTCTATGAATGTGATTTCAATGGTCCCATTATATCTACCATTTTAATCCCGATCTGTCCGCCTTTTTTTCTATGAAGGTGACGTTAATCGTCATATTATGTCTACCATTTTGACCCCAAACTCTCTGCCTTTTTCCTATGAATTTGACTTCAATGGTCACATTATATCCACAATTTTGACCCCGATCTGTCCACCTTTTTTCTATAAATGTGAGTTCAATGGTCACATTATGTCTACCATTTAGACCCCGAACTGTCTGTTTTTTTCTATGAATGTGACGTCAATGGTAACATTATGTCTGCATTTTGATCCCGATCTGTCCACCTTTTTTTCTATAAATGTGAGTTCAATTGTCACATTAAGTCTGCATTTTGAGCCGGATATTTCCACCTTTTTTCTATGAATGTGATATCTATGGTCACATTATGTCCCCCATTTTGACCCTGATCTGTCCGCCTTTTTTCTATGAATGTGAATTCAATGGCCACAAAATGTCTACCATTTTGACCCCGAACTGTCTGTTTTTTTCTATGAATGTGACGTCAATGGTCACATTATGTCTGTATTTTGACCCCGATCTGTCCACCTTATATCTACGAATCTGATTTCAATTGTCACATTACGTCCACCATTTTGACCCCAATCTGTCCTTTTCTTTTCTACGAATGTGACTTCAATGGTCCCATTAAATCCACCATTTTGACCTCGTTTCATCCTTCTAATTTCAATGGTCACAATATGTCCCCCATTTGGACCACGATCTGTCCGCCTTTTTTCTATGAATGTGACTTCAACGGTTCATTTAATCCACCATTTTGACCTTGTTGCATCCTTTTAATTTCAATGATTGAGACTTCAATGGGCACATTATGTCCCCCATTTTGACCCCGATCTGTCCGCCTTTTTCTTTGAATGATATTTAATTGTCACATTTTGTCATGAATGAGACTTCGATGGTCACATTATGTCCACCATTTTAACCCCGATCTGTCCGCCTTTTTTTCTATGAAGGAGACGTTAATGGTCATATTATGTCTACCATTTTGACCCCAAGCTCCCTGCCTTTTTTCTATGAATGTGACTTCAATGGTCACATTATGTCTGTATTTTGACCCCGATTTGTCTACCTTATATCTACGAATGTGAATTCAATTGTCACATTACGTCCACCATTTTGACCCCAATCTGTCCTTTTCTTTTCTACGAATGTGACTTCAATGGTCCCATTAAATCCACCATTTTGACCTCGTTTCATCCTTCTAATTTCAATGGTCACAATGTATCCACCATTTTGACCCCGATCTGTCCGCCTTTTTTTCTATGAAGGTGACGTTAATGGTCATATTATGCCTAACATTTTGACCCCAAACTCTCTGCCTTTTTCCTATGAATGTGACTTCAATTGTCACATTATGTCCTCCAATTTGACCCCGATCTGTCCACCTTTTTTCTATAAATGTGAGTTCAATGGTCATATTATGTCTGCATTTTGATCCCGATCTGTCCACCTTTTTTCTATAAATATAATTTCAATGGTGACATTCTGTCACCCAATTTGACTCCGATCTGTCCGCCTTTTTTCTATAAATGTGACTTCAATGGTCCCATTAAATCCACCATTTTGACCATGTTGAAACCTCCTAGCTTCAATGATTGAGACTTCAATGGTCACATTATGTCCCCCTTTTTGACCCCGAACTGTCTGCTTTTTCTAAGAATGTTACTTTAAAGGTCACATTATGTCCACCAATTTGATTCAGATTTGTCAGCATTTTTTTAATGAATGTGACGACAATGGTCACAAAATGTTTTACCCCGAACTGTCTGCTTTTTTCTATGCATGTGATTTCAATGGTAACATTATATCTACCATTGTAACCCCGTTCTGTCCGCTTTTTCTTTATTAAAGTGACTTTAATGGTCGCATTATGTCCACCATTTTGACCCCGAACATTCTAGAAATGTGAATTCAATGGTCACATTATGTCCACCATTGTGACCCAGATATGTTCGCCTTTATTCTATAAATGTGCCGACAATGGTCACATTATATCTACCATTTTGACCCCGATCTGTCTGCCGTTTTTCTATGAAGGTGACGTTAATGGTCATATTATGTCTACCATTTTGACCACAAACTCTCTGCCTTTTTACTATAATAGAAAAATGGCGAATAAAACGAGGTAAAAATGGTGGATATAATGTGACGATTGAAGTCACATTCGTAGAAAAATAGGGACAGATCAGGGTCAAAATTGTGGATATAATGTGACTATTGAAGTCAAATTTATAGTAAAAAGGCAGAGAGTTTGTGGTCAAAATGGTAGACATAATATGACCATTGACTTCAATAGTCACATTATATCCACAATTTTGACCCTGATCTGTCCCTATTTTTCTACGAATGTGACTTCAATCGTCACATTATATCCACCATTTTTACCTCGTTTTATTCGCCATTTTTCTATAAATGTGACTTCAATGGTCACATTATGTCCACCATTTTGACCTCGATCTGTCCGCACTTTTTCTATTAATGTGACTTCAATCGTCCCATTATACCCACCATTTTGACCCCGACCCAGACAAGCTGAGTCGATATAGCCATCTCCGTACATCCGTCTGTCTGTCTGTCTGTCTATCCGTGTGAGCAACGAGATCTCAGAGATGGTAAGACCTAGGAACACCAAATTTGGTATGAAGACTTCTTTTACCTGCACGCAGATCAGTGATCAGATCTCTTGGTCATTATTGGCTATGCCGGTACAGATTTGCCAATTTTCCCACGGATCTTGGTGACACTTTAGTTCGTGGCGAGAGTTTCGAGTGCGCTGGCGTGTAATTTTAATTTTAACGATTTGCTACAATATAAATTTATATAAATCGTAGTTTTCATAGCTATCTTATAAATTAATTCGATAATTAATAGTTCGTGTAAGTAATATATCTAAAAATAAGTGTAAAGTACGTTTTGATTATGCGTTTGTGAGTTTAACGCTATGTTGGTGGTTTAGATGTAATTGGTGTGCCTCTAGTAGAAATCGCGTTCTCTTAGAAGCGCTAGCGTTTTTTGTACCTTACAGGGACAAAGGAACAGGGACAAAGGACAAGGGAAATCGCGTGTATCAATTGTGAAACCGTTTTCTGTCACGCGCGCGTTTTTTACATATCACAGTCTGCTGGTGGATCGCGTTTTAATTTACATTAGCAATTAGATCTTTAATCTGAACTAGGAATCGCGTTCGATTTGTCCGTAGGTTAGTAGGTTTTTAATTAATTAATAATTAATAAATTTAATTATTTATTAATTTCAGTTAATAAAAATTAAATATTTGTTTATTAATTTTGGCTAATTAAAATTATATTTTTATTTAAATTTATAAATTATTTACATAATATAATTGTTTATTTATTCTGTAGTGATTCTGTAGTGATCGCTTTGCACTCTAAAAGTACAGGGTCTTCTACTGTCGAGATTGCTCCACCGTCGGTTAATGCATTTTTTATTTATAATTTGTGTATCGTTTTTCAGAAGTTCGTTTATTCACTTATATTTATTATTTACAAAATATGCCGCGATTAAAAAAGATGTCAGCTAGTGCACGGTCACAAAGACGTAGGCAAAGCAATAGGCAAAAGAAGAGAAGAACAGTATGTAGATAGAGAGCGCCAATTAAATGCACTCCCTCAAAGGACCCGTAGAGCTGTCAGTGAGAGTAGGGTTGAAGAACAAGATAGGAATATACAGTAGCGATCACAACGTAGGAGAAGTGCACGTACTTATTAGGCAAAGGGAACGAGTAGCAGATCATGAGCAGAGATCGGATCAGAGGCAGTATCCAGAAGTGCGACTGAGGGAGCGACTATAAGACGCCGAACGTAGGCAAATTATTAGGGATAAATCAATGGTAAGACCGAGGGAGCGGGCATTAGATGCCTAATACAGACAAGCCAGTAGACAGGATGCACAGGAGGGGGAACGCGAGCAGAAAAGAGACTCTCTCAGAAGCTAGGAAGACGTTGGAGCAACAACGTTCAGATTAGGGACATACAGAGAGAAATCGATAGGACTAACAGGTCACAGGTTAGAGTAGATCCTGCTAGAAAAGCGTATAATACTGCTCAAAGGAGAAGTGCTAGGATACGGGCGCGACAGATAGCAGCTGATTTAGCTAGGAACATTAGTCAGAGAGTAAGCAATATAGGAGTATTTCAGAGAATATAGCAGCTGAATCTAGACGTAATGGCATTAGTAATGGGCAGGAACGAGCAATGTTCGTTGAGGAGAAGGCCAACCAAGCAGAAGTTTGTTAGATAGTTTAGTAGACCATTACAACAAAACAATTAAACACGGTCCTGAGCGCGTTTGTGTTTGTTGTAAGGGTTTGTGGTTTCCTCACCAGATAGATCGTATTAGTTGAGAGTAAATTGAGGAAAATAATAGTTTTAGTTCAGACATTCTATTTCTGTCTAATCAATTCCCTTCAGAAAACGGAAAGTTTTCGTTTTGCAAATCTTGTAGTCGAACTATCAAGATAGATTAGTTTGTCCCAGGTTACCTTTTATGATTATTAAGTCATTAGATTATGAGAGACAGAATAGTATTGAAGGAGCTGTAGTTAATGTGCCAATTCAGTTGCGAGTGTAGTTACTGCTCTTCCTAGGACATTAAGGGATGCAGAAGTGATTCAGATACACCTTACACGTAAGCTAGAATATATACATAGCTTTATGGTATATACCATAAGTCCGTCCCGAGTTGTTGATGCAATTAGGTATTTATTTAACAATAAGCTTTATAGAAATCATGAGATTAGGATTAATGAGGAATGGTTGACTTCATTTACATCTGAAGAATAACCATTTATTGTATCAGCAGAAGATTCAGATTTAGTTAGGGAAATGAGAAATACAGTTTCAGATCCAAATGTTGAACAGGCTGCTCATGTAGAGCAGCAAAGATTAATCCAGGAGGTCAAGAAACCTTAATTGATAATGTTCCAATAGAGACTTTAGACGGTTCTAGGCTAGCAATAGCTCCGGGGGAAGGACAACGACGTCTGGGCATGATAACTGATTGTGATTAAGAAGAATTGTCTTTTCCCAAGATTTATGCAGGCGTTAAAAGAACTTGTGAGAAAGCTACACGAAAATAGTTAGTTCTGAGCTTAGAAATTATGATAGAAGGGCTTGTAGAGTAGACAAACTATTTTATAAAATTAGGAAGTTACAACTTGAGGAATAAATATTCAATCTGTTTAACTGCTAGGACAGCCCCAAATGATGATGATGTAGATAGAATAGTTCAATTCGATGAGGGCCACAGGATTCTTAAAGGTATTTGCTCGTCTCCTGCTCATTGGGAAGCAGAGAAGAAGAAGGTCTTATGGCTAAGGTTATGGCTATAATTCGACAATTCGGCATACCTTCTTCTTCATTACGCTTCCGGCTACTGAGAGTAAATGGTTAGAGTAGCTATTTATACTTAAGAAAGCCTTTAGGAAAAAAAGATATTTCAGAAGAGAGAGCAAGGGCATTAGAAAAATCTGAGGTGGTAGAATTGATTAGGTCAGATCCAATTACTTGTGCTCGGTATTTCGACTTTAGATATGGGGAACTTTTAAAATTAATGAAAAAGGAATTAGGCATTTTTGGAAGTCATTATGTGTATATGTATTATTGGCGAGTAGAGTTTCAGCATAGAGGCTCACCTCATATTCATGGAATGTTTTGGTTAAAGGATGCTCCATTATTTGATGCTAGCAATGCTTCCTCAATCCCGTCCGTTATTGAGTTTGTTGATCGATTTGTTACGACGGAACAAAATCACACAAACGTTGAACTGAAACCCGTTTTAGCATACCAAATGCATCAGCATAGACCGTCATACCAGCGTAGAGTTAGAAATAGTCAGATATGTCGCTTTGGTATCCCTTATCCTCCTTTTCCTAAAACCGAACTCCTATTTCCTCTCCCAGAAGATACTTCCAACTCTTATTCAGTTCATGAGGGAAATTTCAAGAAAATAAACGATTTCTTGAATGTTCCGTTAGATAGTGTAGTTAGGGAGTCGCTTAAAGATTTCGAGAACTTTCTCTCGCATAGTCAGATTAGTCTTAGTTATGGGGATTATATTCTTGCCATTGGGTCTAGTTTGAGGAAGCTGAAAATATTTTTGAAGAGGAGTCTTACCGCCATTATGGCCAATGCGTACAATTCGCTTATAATTTCATTGCAGAAAGCCAATACAGTTTATTTTAGATCCATATGCGTGATGCAGCTATATAATTAACTATATTAATAAATCACAGAGAGGTATTCCGAAACTCCTGCAGGAAGCTATAGAAGAAACCAAAGCAGGAAATTTTCACATTAGGCAGAAACTGCAGCATATAGGGCACAAGTTTATTACTGGCTCAGATATATCAGCACAGGAGGCAGCTTATTGTTGTTTAGGGATGTCTTTGTCAGAGAGCAGCAATGCAGAAGTTTTCATTAGCACTGGATTGCCTGACAAACGTGTTAAAATGCTCAAGTCTAGTGAAAAGCTTAGCAGGTTGCCAGAAGATTCTGAAGATATTTTCGAGGTAGGTTTTTATCGCCCTGATGATTTAGAATCTATATGTTTAGCTGATGTTGCAGCATTTTACACTTATAGTAAGACTCTAAGTAGGACTCGCCAACAATCACAAAATGACACTGAAAATGCAGAGCTTAGAGCAGACGAATATCCTCTTCGCAATGGTAGTGGTAACATTAAAGAAAGCAAAACCCACGAATAATAAGATACACAAGGTTTAATATTAACACAGATAGGATAGGATAGGAGAAATAGATTCTCAACTAAACTAAATTTATAGGAAAAAACAGATGTCTCTGATAACAATGTCCGGTTTGTAAAGCTTCCAGCTTTAATACCCGCGACTTGTTTGAAAGAGATCAGATCAGGTCTCTAAATTTTAAACAGAAAAGTTATCTAACCCTGTGTTACACAATTTTAAGATTGACTCGCCATTTTATAAATTTGTACCAGTGGCTGCACGCTTAATTCAATATTTAGTCTTCCCCTTAATCAGTCCCATCGAATTAAAGCCCTATCTGCAGATGTTGTAAATACGATACATTCGAGATTAATCGATCTGAAACTAATAACACTAGCTTACAGCTAAAATGCAAAGTGAATCAAAGTATTGTTTTCTTACGGACTTTGGCACACTTAACACGAAAATGGAACTTAAAATTTATTTCATGGAAGCGTTTACGAAATATTTTTTTTTTCGAATTTTCGAAGTTGCTCTAAAATTTTTAAATATATATCCATTTCTAATCAACCGATTTGGCCAAACAAGCACTCAAATAAAATTAGTAGTTCGCTCATTTTAAAGACCACAGCAAAATATATTATGACTGTTAATGTAGATACATCAGATGGTCTAGTCAATGGAGCAGCTGAAATACTTAGACAAATTGACAAACAGTCATCCGTTAGTTTTATGGGTGGATTTTATAGAAGATAGAGTAGAAGCTCGTTCAAAGTATAGGAATCTCATTCACCCAACGTGAACGCCTATTCCTAGGACAATAAGGATTTTTCAGTATCGGAGAAATGAGAATGTTAACATAGACCGCAAACAATTCCCAGTTGTACCTGTAGAAGGTATCACAATACATAAGAGTCAGAGGGCAACCTTTAATAAGGTGGCGGTCCACATAGGTAATATCATAGACCGAGCAGAATTATATGTAGGATGTAGTAGGGCTACAAGTGCAGCTGGCCTGTTTTTAGACCCTGTACTTTAAAAAAGTACAAATGGGACTATTACGTTTGTGCAAAAAAAAATGTGCGTAACAGGCAGAAGGAGGCGTGGCAGACCCCATAAAGTATATATATTCTTGATCAGCATCAACAGCCGAGTCGATATAGCCATGTCCGTCTGTTCGTCTGTCTGTTTGTCCCTTTTTTGAGTAACTAGATCTCAGAGACTATAAGAGCTAGAGACACCAAATTTGGCAAGTATGTACATCAATATCTTGCATTGAACGAGTTTGTTTAAGATTTTTGCAGCGCCCCCCTCCGCCCCCGCAAATTAAAATACAAAATTTTCAAGTCGCATTACAAGAGCACCTTTGATGCTAGCGCCTTGATTTTTAGTATGTATAATACAGACTATGGTTCAAATCTATCCTGCAAATTTCATTTAAGTCGGATAATAAACGCGGAAGTTGTTCAACTCACAATGTTACGGACAAAATCAACTGATATCTTCGTAGTGGCGCCATCTATGGAAATTTTCTGAAACTGAAACAATCTGTAGTGCTCGCATTGCACTCAAAAAGTACAGGGTCTCCTACTGTTGAGCTTGCTCCACCGTAGCTTAATGCATTTTTAATAGGGAATTTTATACCTCTTTGACCTTCTCAAGGTCGAAATGAAGTTCAGGAAGAGCTCGAAAAATTACGCTCCCTTAAGTTACTTAGCAGTAGTTTTGACAATTTATTAAACAATTTAAGCTTAGAGATAGTTTTTTATAATGTTTAGAGCCTGCACTGTCATATTAGGGATGTTCAATCCGATCAGCTCATGCTTCATGCTTCTGTGTTATGTTTTGTTGAGGGCTCCATCTTAGCAAACGAAACATATGAAATCCTAGGGTTTAGAGTTGCAATACGTTTAGTTTGTCCCAATGTAGGTAAATCACAAAGAGTTATACTTATATTTGATAGAGCTAAATTGTTTGCGAATTTTAATTATTGCTTTAGTGGTCGCAAATTTTGATGGTTCGCATGTATTCTAGTATGCAGTTTTAAAGTATAAATCGATTGGATTATTAGTAATTTATAAGAGTCCCCTTTATTCCCTACCTATATTTAGATCAGAAGCTTGAAAATTTTTTTGAAGAGAATAGGCATATCTTAGGAAGTAATATAGTTTTACTAGGAGATTTTAATTTATGTTTGCAAGCTCTTAGAGAGGCTAAGGAGACTTATATTTATCTGGTTAGAATGGGACATAGATCCCTGCTAGATTTGAAAGCGTCCACAACATGTGAAGATTCACATATTGATCGTTTTTATACCCTGAGGGGGTATATTAAGTTTGCTCAAAAAAAAAAGTATGTAACAGGCAGAAGGAGGCGTGGCAGACCCCATAAAGTATATATATTCTTGATCAGGGCGACAAGCTGAGTCGATATAGCCATGTCCGTCTGTCCGTCTGTCCGTGTGAACAACGAGATCTCAGAGATGGTAAGACCTAGAAGCACCAAATTTGGTATGAAGACTCCTTATACATGCACGCAGATCAAGTTTATTTCAAATTTTGGATGCCACGCCCCCTTCGCCCATTTTGTTAATTATCAAGCTAGAGACATGAGCTTCGGCAGGAACAATACTTAAGTTCATAAGGATGCATTGTGAAAATTTGATCAAGATCGGATAATAAACACGGAAGATATCCGCAATTATTTTATTCTTTAATTTAATGTGTTGTTGCTGTGTTTGTTGTGAGTTTTCGCCCTCTCTCTTTCTCTCTTTCAAGTTATCAAGTGATAGAGCTGTCACGTTATTAAACGGGGTACCTGGGTTCGAATCCCAGTAAAAGCATGCTTAAATTCTTTAATTTTTTTTTTATTTTCTGTTATACATTTAGAATTGTTTTTTTATGTTTTATTTAGTTATTTTGAAAATAAAGTGCTCATTGTTGCTTAGACTTTTAAATACAAAACAGACAGCACAAATACGAAACACAAACATAATTAATATAAAATTTGAGTGGCGTTCTCTACTACCTCAGGGTATTCTACTGTCGGGATCTCTCGACTGAATGATATATTTTTAAATATGTCGAATGGCCAAGCCAGCGCAAAAACTTTTGAGACCGTGCACAGCTTTCACGACGCGATTTCCGTTAGTGTAGCATTCTTTTGTTTTCTGTTTTTTTTTTCGCTGTGGAACAAGAAGATGCCTAAACGAAAGACATTTACGCATCTCATGTCGGCTCGAAGGTCTTTTTAAAGACCCCATTGCATCGCAATGGCCTCCTCGTGGTGTTACCTGGATACCGATTTGAGTTAATATAATCGGAAGCCAATTCGAGCGGCACGGTTTACTTCCACAGGGAATTTTACTGTCCGGCACTCCCGACTGAATTATAACTCGTTGTTTATGAGTGTGACATCAATGGTCCCATTATGTCCACCATTTGGACCCCGATCTGTCCGCCATTTTTCTATTAATATGACTTCAATGATCACATTATGTCCACCAATTTAAACCCGATATGTCCGCCTTTTTTTATGAATGAAACGTCTATGATCAGATTATGTTCACCATAGTGACCACGTTTTATCCGACTTTTTTCTATGAATGAAACGTCTATGGTCACATTATGTCCACCGTTTTGGCCCCAAACCGTCCCTCTCTTTTCTATGGGTGTGACGGCAATGGTCACAAAATGTCCACTATTCGTCGGGAGGATTTAGGTTCACCTCGGAGTCATTAAGGGCCGCGAGTTGTCGTAGCAATTTAAAATCCTGACCATCGGATGCCATTTGCTGCCCAAATACAACCAAATACGGTGATGTCAATGGATTGATGTATACATTTTCTGAGAGAACAGCTTATACTACTGAGGAACACATCCCACTCTCGCTGATCTGTGCGAATGTATGCTCTAAGCGCAACATTAATCGCGCTTTTTAGCCTCTCGGCTGCATTCGACTGGGGAGCATAAGCGCCAGTGCACATATGGCGGTCACCATATTTTGAAAGGAAGTCTTCAAGCTCACGGCTTTTGAGCTGCATACCGTTATCGCTAGCAACTGTTTCTGGGACTCCAAAGCATGTGAAGATCTCTTCCCTATGAATTTCTTCGTTCGAGAACTCGGTCCGACGGTAGATCAATGACCTGGAAATCCGGCACTTTGTTCTGTTTTTGATATGTACGCTATTGGGCGTTCAGAGCCGAACTTATCACATTGGACTAACACCGCCCCCACACCGAGAAAAGAAGCATCACATTGCACAATGAACGGCTTATCGTAGTTTGGGTGAATTAAAAATGGAGCCAAGCATAATTTGGCCGGAACGTTTTCGAAAGTCAACTGGGCCTGATCATTCTATTGGTAAGACTTGCCCCTCAACAATTCGGTAAGTATGACCGACAAGTAGTTTGGAATGACACGCTGATGCCAGCCGGCAATTCCTAAAATCCTTCGAAGCTGATTCTGAGTTTTCGGGACCGGGAACTCTTTAATAGCTTGGATTTTGTCTGGGACGAGCAAGTCATCCAAATAGACTAAATGCCAAAATGCATCCTTGAGATCCACTTTGGAAATGCAATGTACTGGTGGAAGCCGGCTTAGAAGTCCGTCCATGATGGGAATTGAATACACATCCGTAACCGTTACCCAGTTTAGTTTCCGAGCGTCTAAACAGAACTTCACTTTACCCGGCTTGACGTGCAAGGTCACTAGCGAGGACCATGGGGAGCTTGGCGCAACCTCTATGACGAGCGAACAGCACAAACCTCTTTCGATGAAAGCCGATAAATAAAGTCTTCTATAGGAAGATCATTTAAAGAACCGGAAAACTTAATGCGTCATTGTATTCAAAACCCTATCTGGTCGCTCAACTGGAATGTCATTGGAAATTACTCGTGCTCTGGTTGGCCTACCTGAACTTATATTGTCCCGCATGCTCATGATACTCACACTGCTAAGGCGAGGGAATAATGGAGTAATATCGTTTTCCCATTCGAACTGCGGTTCATTTCGGGAACCTCGTGCTGGATCCATAAAGCTTAGATTACGGATAGCGATCGTTACTTGCTCCTATGATTGTCCATCGATTGCCTAATCAACCGATGAATGCATTCCTCGGTCATCTTGCTTGGTTCAGAGGTGTCTTGAACCTTGAACGACACCGAGTTTCTACGAGTATTGGCCCGCGATACCTGACTGTTAGGATGACCCTAGCTTGCGACCTGGGATTAATTCAAGCTTTTGGTACTGTTCCCATATTGGAAGGAGAGGGCAGTCCCAAACCCTTGTTAAGCCTGAGCTCACCTGTATTAATTTTAATCAAGGATCGTGAATATGGTTGCTGACAATTAAGACAAGATTTATTAGAGTCTAACCAATTAGAGAAGCACGAATGGTGAAACTTATGCTTGTAACTAGTTTTGATAACGTAAGCGTCGCCGCTGGTGTCCTTGCATATTGTACATACCACCATGCTATTTAAATTAACGGATAAATTCTCGGTACTTCATCTGACAGCCATTTTGGGAATTTAGTAGATAATAGAATAATTATTTTTTTACGAATAGTGCGATTAATAGGTAACGTCTCTATAATAGGTGGAAAAGGGGCTTTATCCAAAGTAACGGAACAGCAGCGTTAATGTGTATTGGTCATCGATTTACCTGTTCCAAATTCAGAAACTGAAATGTTTATCTTGTTTGCACAATTAATCGGTTGAAAGAGGAACATCTCTGTTTCGTCGGCGGGCAGAGAAGTAACCGCTAAGTCCAAATCCAATGTAAAACACAGTGACTTTAACTATTTAAACTTGACTTTATTATATGCGACTTCTTTGCTTCACTTGTAATTGACGATTATATTCTAATTTATGCGGTAACTTAGGCGGTACTTGCACGAAGAGAGGAAAGAGTGGCGTGTGGTGAAAAAGTACACCTAAGCGCGCGCCAGTGATGTCGGTTTAGCCTTTATTTTTTGGCGGCATAAGCATTCTCCCCCCCTTTGCACGAAGTAGCAAGAAAACAAGAGAGAGGGGGGATCGGAACAGCCTCACGTGGCGCATGGTCCGGATAAGATTCAGCCAAAGATGGTTCGTTGGGCCACCGGAAGCCCGCTTTGGCTGGGTGTGAAGCCTTTTTGAATTATGCTGGGGTAGACATCGGTACCTAGTACTACGGATACAGCACCAGGCTGTGTCCGTTTGCAAGTCCAAATGAGAGAGCCGGTCCCTAACATCTTCTCCTATGGCACACAGAGAAGTCCGAAATTGGAAGTCGGGCTCCATCTTGAGCAGCGCTTCGAAGCTCGGCTCGTCCTTGTCTTTGGGACAGACAACGGCCGTGCAGAGGCGATCCTCACCGACCGTTATAAACCGCAACTTCATCGCCGTCGCGAGAGAAGTACTTATTTTGCTCACTGGTGCACACAGATCGATGAGTGCCGTAAGCTCAAAATTCTTCTCCCCGGTGTCCAGGCGCACGGTTGTCGTAGGGAACAAGAATGTGCTTTTGTGCTGCAGGACTTCGGTCAGCGTAGCCATATTACCGGAGGGTGTAGGAGACCGTGGACGTGGAGTAGGCGGGCGCTCTCGCTCATGGAGGTGTAGAAGCGTGTGATGGCGTTCATGGCAGACTCGGCAATTATCACCGCTTCGACATGACTGCCCCGAGTGCTGGTGTGCCAAGTACTTATTAATAAGTACTGCGCGGATGCTCTTCTCCGCACTGAGGCGCAGAAAACGTCCACACTTTCGGAGTGGGTGGATGCCACGGCAGACTCGGCAGCGGAAGGACGAAGTTCCTCGAGAACGTCTGCTTAATACCTGCTGTGCGTTGGGTTTACGGGGTGCCATTTTGAAATAATTGAATGTGAGCTTGAATTGAATGTTCTGGAATGAAGAAACAGAATGCGTATTAATATATGTGGAAGAATTTCCCAAAGAAACCAAAGTGTTTTCTTTGGAAAGTGTCGTAGGACTACTCACAGTTGCTTAGGAACAGTATTGTCAATGGACAGTAATAGTAACTTGACTTTTGACAATTCCGTTGGATGTGTGGACATCGACCACACGGACTTTGGCGTCTGCGCCTGGGTTACGTTGAGACCCGACCGAGACGCCACTCGTTCGAAGGAAGGTTCTCTTCCTTGATGATGACTAGATCCCCCACTTGGAGATCACGAATCTGGGGAATTGCCATTTATTGCGCTTATGCAGTTCTTTCAAATACTCCTCCATCCAGCGATGACAAAATTGCTGATTAATTGTCTTCAACCACTGCCA
>JBAMBI010000957.1:0-47256 GCA_037043535.1 Drosophila putrida
TCTGTCCTCAGACTTTTATAGTTGGATAAAGTGATGGTGGTGGGCTCTCAGCAGTGTCAGGAGAAATTTCTTGGGATTCTTCAATTTCTTGAGGTGCTTAAGGCGTTTCGATTTTTTTCTTATTTCTTATTTCTATAATTAATTTTTTGGGAATAGATCTTTACTTATAGATGAAAATTACAATTGCAATTAAAATGATTGTTGCAACAGTAATGTACAGCATGTTTTCAGTATTTTGTGTGTGTTTAAGTACAATTTTCTTAATTTCTATTTGGGATATGGGATCAAGTTTTGTTATGTTATTTGTGATAAATAAGTTTTGAGTGTAATCGTTTTGGTGTGCTGAAATGGAATAATCTTCTAGTTCCAGTGAACAATTATTGATCTTAATAATGTTATTGCCTTCGATATATAATTTCTGTTTATTACAAGTTTGATTTAATAGTGTGTAAGACAAATTCCATGTAATTAATAGGTTTGGATCTATGTTTTGAATGTTATATGAATGAGGGTATTTAGTCATAGTGCAATGTGCTGGTAATTGTTTTATAATACTACTTATACATTTATTGTTAATTATATCTCCATTGTGATTGAAGACTTGATTTTTACGTATGTAGTATTTACTGTCTAGTGGTTCAACTAACCAATTTCCTTGTGTGTCTGGATAACTTTTAATTATGTATGTTTCTTCTTGTATTGTTTAAATGGAAATGTGTGATATAGTATAATAAAAATAGCATTTTCTTTTAAGTTGATCCAAGCTGATGTTTTTATCTCTAATATATTTTCGTGTGTTAAGTGTTGGAGCTTGTCGTGAATTAATAGTTTTGGATTAAAAATACCTACTCTTGCTAGTTGCATACTTATCTCTACGTCTTCGATATATTCTGTAAATTGTATAATATTAAACAAGTAATCCTTTAACATTATGTCTTCGTTCCTAATATTTATTATTTGATTTATCTTGTAAATTCCTTCGTTCAATGTGTTTATTGCTCCGTTTAGGTCGCTAATTTGGATAAAGTGGGCTTCAATATATTGTAATTGTCTTTGGATATCTTCTCTTTCGCTTTCGTCAAGTGTACCGAATAAATATTTGTATGCTGATCCAACAAAATTAAACAAGCCGCGTGTATGTCGTTTGTTTATGGTTATACCATTTAGTTCTCTAGTTAATTTGTCAACTAAGTACTTTACTTGTGGGTTATTGTCATAGTGTCGTTGTGCTACGGTTAATAATGATTCTAAAATTTCATCTATATTTGAAATATCAACTCGAAGACAATGGCTTTCGTATTTTGTTGGTATTGTTGTTGGTATTGTTTTAAATAAAAGGTATCCTTGGATTGTTTCAATTGGGTAGACTTCTACTGATTGGGTGTCTCCTTCTCTGATCATCGTTAAGGATAATATTAGTATTACAAATGCTATGGATTGTTTGAGTTTTCGCAATTGTCCTGTAAAAGATATTTACTGTCATTAAACTTCTTTTCTTTTTATATTGGGTTTTATAGTGATTTATTGTATGACCTCTATTTATTTCTTCGTAATGATCTTCATCTATTTGGTTAATTTTTTCTTGATTTTCGAAATGGACTTACTAACTTTCCATGAATTATGGGTGCCTTTCTAAAATCTGTATTAACTTCGAATTCTTGTCTATTTTTGTTTAATCTGTTTATTTTATTTTCATTTATAAGTTGGGCGTTATATGTGGGGGTGCCTGCATATAGGAATATGTCTGCGGGGGTTCTACCTGTTGTGTTGTGTTTTAATTTGTGGTTGTATGTGTACAAGATAACTTCCATTTTCATAAGTTTATTTTCTTCTTCGTTAACAGTTGTTATGATTCTCATTTTTTCATTTATTGTTTTATGGAAACGTTTAATATCTGAGATGCCATTTTTACTAGTAGTTATTTGTATTTCATACTTTCTTTGTCCAACCATTCTTTAAGAGCGTTACTCATAAATGACGTATCCTTATCTGTTTTCAGCTTCAAAGGTTTTCCCATGTTAGTAAAAACAATCAACAATGCTCTTTTTATTTCCATTCAATCTTTACCTGTAATTTCTAAACCTGTCGCGAATTTTGTATATTGGTCAATACATGTCAAATAATTCTTTTTATTAATGGCGTATATGTCTCAAACATAAACATCTCTACAATATTTTATTTCTGAAGTTATTTTGAATGTATGGTTGGTATTTCTATGCTCTGTTTTTGATTGATTGCAAATTTCACACTCGTTAATTATGTTCTGAATTAATTTTTCAAAATCAGGATAATAAA
This sequence comes from Drosophila putrida, assembly GCA_037043535.1. Classification (NCBI taxonomy): domain Eukaryota; kingdom Metazoa; phylum Arthropoda; class Insecta; order Diptera; family Drosophilidae; genus Drosophila; species Drosophila putrida. Next base: position 2,296 of record JBAMBI010000957.1, read on the forward strand.
AAGTTTCTTTTAATAATCTAATGGTTTTTTCAATTCCTGGGTGCAATAACCTTTTATGATTGCTCAATATGATTTCCATGATTGCGTACTGATTTTAATTTTATTAATGATCTGATTATCTTGGTTTTTTGTGTATTGACAATTTCTTTATGATCCTGTTGTATAATTTCAAAATCTACGTTATTTTCTATGTATACGGTACTATTTTTTGTACAGAAATGTTCGATAAGTATTTGCTTAGCTTTTTCTTGGGTTAAATTTGTGTATTCTATTGTGATTTTTATCTTCTTGAAGTAATATTTTGTAGTAACGTGATCTCTATGTGAACTTACTAATTCGATTTGGCGTTTAAAATGATTAATGGGTCTTTCAGTTAATTGAATTAAATTTCTATCGTCTTCTTCTGCACTGTGTAGTGTTTCTAAACTGTCGTTATCATTTTCTTGCATGTAGGCTTCATCTATTTTAATTCTGGACAAGGAGTCAGCTACATGATTTTGTTTGCCTTCTAAATATTTGATTGTATAGTCGTACTCGCTTAATTTAATTTTCCAACGTTGAAGCTTCATATTAGGCTCCTTAATGTTACTAAGCCATACTAGAGGTTTATGATCGCTTAATATTTCGAACTGTCGTCTTCCGTAAAGGTATTGCCTAAACATTTTTGTTGCCCAAACTATAGCTAATAATTCTTTTTCTATAGTACTATAGATCAGTTCATGTTCATTTAATGCTCTGCTCGCGTATCCTATTGGATGGCGTTCTTGTGATAAAACTGCACCTAATGCTACATTGCTAGCGTCTGTTGTTAATTGGAATTTTTTGTTAAAGTCTTGTCGTATCAAAACTGGGTCACTTGTGATTAGTTGTTTTAGTTTGTTGAATGCATTCTGGTAATTATTGTCATTAATTTGAATCTTAGATCCCTTTTTCAAACATACGGTTAATGGTTTGGCTATGGTTGCAAATTGAGGTATAAATTTCCTGTAATAACCGCAAAGGCCAAGAAATGATTTTATTTCTTTTTGATTTTTTGGTATTGGAAAGTTATTGATCACTTCAATTTTTTCTAAATTAGGTTTGATACCATCTTTACTTATGATGTGTCCTAAGAAATTTGTCTCTCGTTTCAAAAACTCATATTTATCTAATTGAAGTTTTAAATTTGCTTCTGTTAGTTTGTTGAATACTTTCCTCAAAGAGTCTAAGTGTTCTTCTAGTGATGTCGAGAAGGCAATAATATCGTCAAGGTATACTAAACAATGTTTGTTTATTAAATCTCTTAAGACAAGATTTTTTTTTTTTTTTTTTTTTTTGGATTAAAGAAAGAATTATTGTCAGTCTCCAAGTAAAACTGACACGAGGTTCGAAATAATAACGGGGAAGAACCAGGAAGAAACCCCTAAGATTGTTAAAAAGAAAAGAAAAATCTATTTAAGAAAGTAGAGTGACCACATCGTCTGCCTTCTGGTATTTATAACCGGGAGGCAAGAAACGACAGTAGTCGGAGAAAGTGAAAGAATTTTGAGCGCCAGCTGATAGAATAGCATGACGCCCGGAAGAGTCCACTTCAACTCTGATTTGATTGACCATGATGACGTGGTCAGCGAGGAAGGCTCGGTCGAATAAGACGATCGGTCTGGTGGAAGTGACGACGGTCTTGGCAATCGTAATCTGTTTTGCTATGGTGAACAGGACGAAATTTTCGATGTTGGACATCTTTACAAGTCAAGGTCGTGACGGGATGGATCAAGGTTTAGGACAAAGTGACCTTCGCAACTGTACAGTTTGTGGAACTCCTTTTTGTTGTTGACAAGGTACAAAATTGAGTCGATGAGCTGGTGATGTTCGGTATACTCGGTTTTGTATCTCTCAGTGATTGCGTTATTGAGAGAAAATTCAATATGTACATTATTTAAAGGGGCTGTGACATCCATCATGGACGTCCTGTACTCCTCTACGTGTTCGGAGTTGCGCAAGTCTCTTCTGCCCATTTTGGTAACAGTGCGGATAGGGTCGGGAACGACATACACATACGGACCGGATTGGAGAAGGAACTTTCCGCAAAAATACGGGTACTCCAGTGTCGCTAAAGTTTTTGCTTCGAAGTTAAACAAATCGGCGAATACTCCGGCTGTGTCGTAAGAGATGTTGTGACCAAAAAGTAGGTGGTCATCCCCGGCGTACAATCCGCAAGTGATGTTGTTGGGATTGTAAACGGCAACACATGCAGCCTGATTGATAATTGTGTTGCCTAGAAAGGTGCTCGCATCTCCTGATCGTCGTTGGAAGTCTACAACAGCTGAGAAACCAGAGCTCCTGTCAGTGTAAAGACTGCGTACGTGGCTGTTGTACCAAATTTCTGCGAGATGCGGGTCAAGCCCCAGTTTCATGAACAGTGCAATCTCGAATATCAGGTAGTACGCAGGCATGCTCTTGTCGTATTTGCCAAAGTCATTCTCAACGCGTTCACTGGAAAACAACGTGTTGGCGTCAAAGCGTGAGTTGATTTCAGTTTCGAGCTCATCCGGGGACATGCCAGTGTAAATGATGAATTTTGGATTCATGACTGACAGCAATCGGTTCCTCAACTCGACGAAGATGGGGCAGAAGATGATGTTTACGTCCTTGGGTTGGAACGCGATTGTTTGTACGCTCTGGTATTTGAATGCGTCCGCGTTGGAAGATGGTGCCTTAACAGCTTGTTTGATCATGTAGCTGAAGACATTGTACACACGTGTTTCGACGGGTTCGACGGACTGGGAGAGGAATCGGAGCACTTCTGGATTGTCTTGTGTGGCCACCCATTTGTCTAGAGATTCGACCGATGGTTTGATAGGGTGGTTGACGAAATCCTCGAAAGTTGTTCTGTCGGTAATAACGCTTTCGATGTAGTTCTCCAACAACAACTCAGCGATGTACTGAGGCGGGTAACCGACCGCTAGCTTGGGCACATTACCGTTCCTCTTTGCAAACCCTAGTATGGTTTCGAGTTGGGTTGCAGGACGGCGAGCTGACATCATAGTGCGCAGAGTAGGACGTAACGAGTCGAACAGTGGAGCGAGGTAATTGGCTCTGTCGGTATCGATCGAGATGTTCTCGATTGCAATTTTTATATCCGAGTTCTGTACGATGTCAGCGTCCTGTGAATAGTCCACTCCAATCGCTGAGGGAAAAGCCATGTCATACCAGTGTTGTAGAGTGGCAATGGACCCGGACCTTTTGTGTGCGGCGCGCGGTGCTACCACTTTGGGATATGGCAAGGGACTGGGCAATTCAGGTTCAAAAGCGTGGGTCACGTGGTCCACGGACTGCAAAAGCTCCTCGGAAGTGACAAATCGAACTTTGTTCCTCTTTAAGGACGCGAGCAGGTCACTGATATGAGCGCCGATTTTGTAAGGAAATATGGCGGCTTTGGTATTAATGCTCTCTAATCGTTGGACATGTTGCACATTTAGATCTTGCATCGGACCGCCTATACGCGTCGGTGTCTTCTGGGGTAGGGAGGTCGTCTCCTGTTTTTCGCTTGACCTCTTCGGCCCAGGTGACGGAGCAGAGGCTGTATTTTGATTCGGCTCTTCTTTGTCTGCATGGAATGTAGAGCTTTGGGGTGGCTTCTGGTTGTCTGCTCTCGAGGTGGTGGATGACTTTGAGCGCGGCTCCGACGATTTTTGTGCTGTCCCCGTGCGTGGCGCGGTGGTTGTCATGATAGGGTGACCATACACCTGTATACTTGCGAGGTCTTTGCGTCCCAATACAAAGCTGGCCGGCGGAGGTGATGATTGCCGATTGTTTTTGAGAGTTGATAGGTATGTTAGTCCGGCGGGAGTCATTGTAGTATCCGTTGGTTTGTCTTTCGGCCTGTAGCCGAAAAGTAGGGCGAACGGAATGCATGCGACAGTCAAGAGTAATTGAGGAAACAAGCAATCGTAAATATGCCCGCAAAGACTCGAAATCAAAGATTTGCTTGCAGTCCACCCGCGACAATATATATGGGTCAATAGCTGACTGGGCGGATAAGGCGCCGTCGAACCAATGTCGCCAAGGCGCCACTGCGTTAGTGGCCCGCGGTAGTAATAGACTGTGGCTGACGTAAGTAAGCCGATCCCAATCAAGGCTGGCAAGCGAAAATTTTTGAAGGAAGGAAGGTGACTGGCCAGAGAAAGTCCGGCGAAGAATTCATCGGTCATGGTTGGAAGATGTAGATCACCACCAGCGCGCAAGCCTACGCTGTGGAGCATTTTTGACAATGATGGTTTGCCCGCGTTAGCTGCCTTCATGCTAAAGTTGTTCTGGATGATGGCTTCTTGAGTGCTTGTGAGCGCAATCTCAATAAAGGAAGTCAGTGCATCGGCGGACGGTGCTACGGTGTAGTACGTTAGCGTTTTTCGGTGGCGGGTGAAGGCAGTAACAGCTTGAAATTTGTCGGCATAGATCGCAAGATCGTTTACTTGCAATCGGGAAACAATAACATGATCGTAAGTTAGGCCCTGTGCCTCGGTTATTGTTAACACTTTTGCTCCTACTACGTCTTTTACTTTGTTGGCGATCTCAGACTTCTCAGCTTGGGTAAAGGTCAGGTAAAGAGCGGCTACGGTTAACGGCATGGCTGAGCGGATGACGGACACAGAACGCACAACCTCATTTGTGGTGTATAGACCATTGTAGAGGTGACGAAGAGCGTACACGACGTCAAGTGGACAACGGTAGGTTGTCGCGAGCTCAGGCAGACAGTTGGCGATTAAGCTCGGAGACGAGAACTGGAGCACCCCGACATGTAGACGGTCGACGAAGGGGATCTGATTTCGGTCACCAACCATGACCACGGTAGTGACGGATGGAAGTCGACACACAGCGTACAGAAGCGCCCCGGGATGGAGCATGGTGGCTTCGTCGACGTACACCTTTTCTATGCCGGTGTAATCCTTCAACTTTTTGTCGTCCATCAGAACCACACTCATAGCCGTACGGATGTACTTCTTCGCGTCCTCAGGTTCAACCTGGTCTTCTCGCATAAGACGAGTGCGCAAATCTTCAGTAGCGCTTGTGGTAATAGCCAGAATCATGGTTTTTCCCAGTTCGAAGCTGTTAAGAAGCATGGTGGATTTTCCACACCCTGGTGGTCCGTTTAACCAAAACAAAGCCGGTAAAGCGGCTGCGACGACGTTGGTGTTGCGTGCGATTTGCAGGAATCTTTCGTCGAGAACGATCGCGAGATCTTTGGCGACCAGAACTTTACAGGTAGTATTAAAGTTCTCTTCCTTTGTGTCCCACGGGATAAGGCCAGCATCGGTGTATCCACAAGTGACGTCCGACCACTTTCGGCTCCATTGATCAGGGTAGACGAAGTTTTTCTTCCTTGGGTCCCACAAGTTGTACTGGTTATAGAGATGCTTTTCTAAATTAATGCCGTTGAGCATATCTCGGTACACTGGTCCGCAGATCTCTTCCATTCGTCCGCGGAATCTTTGGGAGTAGACGGCGAATTCTGACATTGCCAGAATCTGTTTTTCTCTCAAGGAAGTTGAAGTGGTCGGAGGCGTAACAAGGTAAGCGTTCTGGTCTCGCGCCGCTTTGGTTTGGGAAAAGGCAGTGTAATAGGTGCTGCCTTCTTTAGTAGCAGGGATTGACGCTTGAACAGCAGCAATAGTGTCCTTGATGATTGACGGAACCCAGAGAGGGGCGGCAAAGGTGAAGACCAAACCGGAGCAACCTTGCACGATGGCTGGAATAGAGCGATAGTGAACATCGCGCATCTGGTCGAAAACTACTTTGATACGAGTATTCCCAACCGAAAGACCGTCTGCGGCAGAGAGAAACAGAGACAGTGAGACACACCAATCATAAGATGTGTCGAAGACGAGCACTGTGTGTGTGCGACCGGATTGGTGTTGGAGCGTCCAAAGGAATCCGCCATTGATACGGGGGTCGTATTCCGTTATAGCTTTTGACAAAGTTTTCTCAAGGGAGCGGAAGATCGGTCCAGTTTTTCCCACACACACAGTCACAGAATGGTTAAAAAGTCCACCGACGAGTGGTTTGATGGAGGCCGTGTCTGAAATGAGGAGCTGGACATTCGCTGAGGTTGGACTGATGTTCTTTACGCTGAATTTCTTAAGTTTGGCAACGACAGCGTAGTCGTCCAGCGAAGGTTTACGCTTGACACGAAACTCAGTAACCGGTTCAGTGCGTTTTTCCTTTTTGAACGGGTTGCGCAGCCGCCATCTGCTGGTTTCGGAAGGTGATGGTAAACTACCATTGCCCTCGTCATAAGCTTGGCGAGCCCAGCTCGGTTTGGCTTGTGCCTCTGGTTTTTGGTTTTCAGGTTCCTCGGTTTTCTGTTTTTCTGTTTGCGGAGCTCGGGGTCCGGGTTCTTTCTCATTATCGGACGTCCGTGGTTTCGGTGCGTTGGGTGTTTGGGATTCTCCAGGTTTTTCAGGAGTAGGACTTGGTGTTTTCGGAGTCTCTTTTTGTTTTTCGGTTACCGGTGGAGGTATCGGTAAATTTTCTTTGGAGATTTCCGGTTGTACGTCAGTTGGAGCAGGTGCCGGGGTGGTGTCCGGGGCTTGTGCGTCGGTTTTTGGTGCAAGAGGTGTAGCGGACATGAATCCAGTATCAGGATCCAAGTCAGGGATGTCGGCGAAGGTATCAGCTCGAGATGTAAGATCAGAGCCTAAGTCTTCGATATCGGGGTGCGGTTGATCAGTTTTGGTTTCAGCTGCTGCCTCGGGTTTGGCAGGTTTGGGAGTTGTGGCAGGCTCAGGTTGTTGTGCTTTCTCCTGAGCGGGTTCGGGACCTGCGGCGGTTTGCTCTCGACGTGTTTCGTCGAAATGACGCGCCGTATCAGACAGGTCTTTTGGGACAAAGGTGTCATTATTATCCTTGTCCGATTCGGAGTCGATCCCACTGTCCAGAGTGGATTTCGGTGCACGTTGTTCCTCGTGGTAGACTTTCGGTGGTGATGCATCCTTTTGATCGAAAGTGAGATCAGCTGAGTCCTCCATCAAAACTTTCTCAGAGATGAGAGTTTGTACCACACTCGTTTTTCGTGCCAGGGTAACCGTACTCCTTGTGTGTGCGCGATTGTGTGCAACGGGGACAGCGAAGAGGTCGAGTAGATGGATAGACTCGACAAACTTCTTGCGGGCTAATTCTTTACGACCCGCCGTTACGCTCTCAAGCATACGCAAACGACTGCGCAAGGTTGGTTCAGTGACTTTATGGGAGGACAAGTCAGAGAACAAAGTCATCATCACGGTGGCAGGGCTGGGGATGTGGTTAGGGAAATGTTCCTCGTACTCCTTACGAAAAACGTACAGGGTCTCTGCAGGTCCGCCAGCGCGTAGATTTGTTCCGATGAGTTCGGAAAAGAAGGTGGCCCTAAAGGCGGGGACTCGATAAGTGCCGTTAAGTATGTTGATAATGGCGGTAGCGATAACTCCCACGTCTGCGAGGGTCTCTTCGGCGGGGGTGGAGGAGCCCACACCATAACCGGTGCACAAGAAGTACGCTTCGGTGGAGGCGGGGCGACTAGCAGCTGGCTTGAAGATCTTTACGACGCTGAAACACTTTTTAAGCTCTTTTACCGTAGAGACCAAAGGAAGGAGGTAGTTCGGGATTTTGATGACTAAATCACCGTTCTCCGCCATATGCTGAAGGATCACTGTGATATGATCAGACATAGGCAGATTATTCTTCCACGAATTCCTATCGGCCGCGTCGATTATTACCAAGTTGTACATATCAGCTTCTTCGAACTCTTCTAAGGATGTAGCTAGAAGTTTGCGGTTAGGAGCGGAATAGAGATCGTGGACATCAGAGTCGTAGACCAGATCTGCTTTGTCGTCCCACGGTGAAATGGTGGTGACATGCGCATTGGGAAATTGGTAGTGCAGAAGTTTGGACCATACACCAGGAGCACCACCGACTTCCAGGACCTTTTCGATTTTTGTTACCACTTTGCGTTGAAGCTTCAGAGCGTGAGACAGTTCAAGGTATTTGACCATCTGGCGAGTAACTTGAAGACGTTGACCGAAGACCTCATGAACTCCCAACACAACGTCGTAGGGTGTACCTACTGATGGTAGCGCGCGCAAGATGGAAGTGATCTGTTCCGCATACCGTGCCTGCATGTTGATGGAAATATCATAGGTATACGGGGTGGCGTGTGTGAGGTTGCTCTGGGTGTTTTTCAGTGACACGAAGATATCAACGTCAGCGTCATCGCTTTTGTGCAGATAAGCACGAACCTCATACTTGTTTCCTTTCAGGGTGCTCACCCCTTTGTTGACGACGTTTGCTCGCATCAGAGTGGCGAACCATGATAGTGCAGCGACTGATGCCCAGGTGGAAGGGTCATGAACCAGAATAGGTTGCGTGAGTTTGGGTTTGTCCTCTAGCAGAGAAGCATGAAGCACCTTACTGAGCTCGTCACTAAAGCGGCTTCTGAACAAACGTGGGCTAGTCAGGAAGCGATGGATCATGGATCGAAGCAAGTCGATCGGGACGTGTGGTGTAGCGTCAGCATACTCGAAGCCGGATGCGATGTAAAGTGCGTTGTACAAACAACGACCGTCGGCTGCAACTTCCACGGCGGTGAGTTGTGGCTCCTTGTCGTTTTCGGGGACGCCGCGGACGGATTTGGAAAGTAAGTCAGATAAGTCGGGGGGACAAGTGGATGACAAAAACTTGCGGCCCCAACGTTGACTGTGACGATTGGCTGCACGAGGCAAAGTTTTTGCTTCAGGCGTGATCAATTTGGCAGCCATTTCCAGTCGGTCCATAAGTTGGAAGTATGCCACTGCTGGGGTGTTCATGATTTCAGTCACGGTCGTGTTGATGGAGGCAGTGATTTCGGAGCGTATCTCGGTTTCGATGATTGATGTGATGTCAGCAAGATCCAGATCCATTTATACATCTTTGAAAAGTGGCAGGAGCGTTTTTCAACCCAAATGGCATTCGAGTATACATATAATGACCGTATTTTGTTGAGAATGCTGTTTTAATAATTGATTTTGGTTCCATCTCTATTTGGTGGAATCCCTTGGCTAAGTCGATGGTCGTGAAGTACTGACATCTTCCTAATTTACCTAGGATTTCGTCCATATTTGGAATAGGGAATTTATCGTTGATTGTTATTTCATTTAAGCCTCGGTAGTCTACTACTAGCCTAAATTTCTTTTTACCTGAAGCGTCGAGTTTTTTGTGGACTATCCACAGAGGACTGCAGTAAGGAGACTGGCTATGCCTTATTATGCCTTGATCAAGCATGTCTTTTTTTTTACCTCACTTTCGAATGCAAATGGATAACCGTATGGCTTTTTATATATTGGGCTTTAATGATTTGTGTTTATTTCGTGTTTAACTGTGCTTGTGAATGACAAATTTTCGCCTTCTTTGTACTGTATGTTTTCAAATTTTCTTAACAGTTTAAGTAGTTTACTCTTCTCTTCTACATTTAAATGGTCTAGTCGGTATTCTTGTTTTTCATTGATATCATTATTTATTGCGTAATTTATTTCATTAGTATAATGCTCTTCCTGAATTAGTGCTTCAAAATTTTTAAATTAATTGAGGTCTAAATGTATTAACTCTCTATGCTGAAAAGATCTTTCGCTAATTACTGTTATATTGTTTCTGAAATCGACATATCCATCATTGGCCTTCAACAAATTTCTTCCTAACAGCATGTCATAATGTGGAGAGAGCTCATGAATGGAAAATTTCTGTTCTTGTTGAAACAACTTGTTGGCTTTTATTGACACGTAATTTTTTAATTTTGTCTGTCCCATCATAGTTCTAATAGCTATTCTGTTTTCTTGTATTGGTAAATTTAGAAAATTTTTTCGCATCATGTTGATTGATGAACCTGTATCAATTGGACACTTGTACCTGATACGAGGCTTCCATTTGAAAATTTTCATAATCTACGTATTGAGAAGGGCAGCGTCTACGAGTTCTTCTTCTTCATCAGAATCATCTTCAATCTGTCCACTATTACTTGCCCTAGCTCTTTTTTGGGGTTGGTTTGGTATATAAATTATTATTTTCCCTAGTCGAGTCCAGTGGCACCTGCCGGTTGCAGCGTAGGTCCAATGTCTGTGGCTCCACTCGGGTATGTTGATCCAGTGACTCCGCCGGTTGCAGCTAAGTCCAGTGGTGATCGCAATGAAGCTAATGGTGGGATAACTGTAAAGTTCTTCTGTCGCTAGCCTTAGGGCTTAGCAATAAAACACTTAAGGTTCAGTACGGCCAATGCCGGAGTAGTGCATTTATAATTGATGTGCTTTGTTTAAAGCTAGATACAAGACTGAATTTGTGAAATAAAAGAATATGAATCTAAAGCTAAATACATTAAATGGAAAACTACTGAACATGCCATGGGCTCATGGTCGGCAAGCCGACTCAGCGTAAACATAATATAAGCAAAGCGATTGCGACATAAACTGTTGTCTGGCTACTGCACCCAATCGTCAAAGCTAAGAATGTTGCAGCGCGAATCTGATGCGTCAGCATTCCGGGCGCGCGGGTTACTCGAGAAGTTCTAGCGAGGGCCGCTAGTTAACTTGCTTGTTAACTTATATATGTTTGACATAAGCGGTCAGCGTGGGAATGCTGACTTAGCGTTCCTGGCCTAAGTCATAAGTGACCGTTCATATTACGCGCTCACTTGAGTTGGTTTCTTTATTTGCATTTACTGCAACAATGTGTTGCTGCTATGTGCACGCTTACATTAAATGCTATGTACAGTATGCCTTTGCTATATGCTTACAGTACAGTATGCCTTCGCTATATCTATCCACATATGTGCATACTACACAATATTTGTTTATTAAATCTCTTAAGACATGATTCATGCATCTTTGAAAAGTGGCAGAGACGTTTTTCAACCCAAATGGCATTCGAGTATACTTATTTGTTGAGATTGCTGTTTTAATAATTGATTTTGTTCACATCTCTTTGGTGGAATCCTTTGGCTAAGTCGATAGTCGTGAGGTACTGACATCTTCCTAATTTACCTGAGATTTCGTCCATATTTGGAATATGGAATTAATCGTTGATTGTTATTTTATTTAAACCACGGTAGTCTACTTCTAGTCTAAATTTCTTTTCTCTTTTATGCAAATGGATAACCACATGGCTTTTTGTATATTGGACTTCCATGATTTGTGTGGAGTCAAGAATGGCGGGATTTACAATTTCAATCTTTGCAAGGGTTACAGACAACATTAGTGCCTCGAGTTCTAGAATCAAAATTCTATTTCTTGCTAGTAGTGTTTCATAGAGGTGGCCGGTATCTATTTGTTTAGTTTTTTCGTTGGAAATTATGACATTTACGGTTTCTGTTAATTTATTAATCTGGTCCTGCACTCTTGTATTTATAACAATTTGTCTGTCCATTGACTCAATTAAAGTTTTCTGATCAAATCTTAATTTTTCGAAGTCATCGAAATCCGGAGTTCCTGCTACCAATTTAAGAGCAGTACCAAGAATGTTAATGCTCCTAGCGTGTCTATGGTGTATTTTTACTGTATCTAATAATGTTTTTATATGGCCTATATCTGACTCTAAAATCTTTTTCATGTGAGACTGAGGAAATTGGTTCATTAATAATTTTGTCTCCTCGGCTATTTCCGAGTACATGCTGAGATTAGATGAATGTCTGAGGTACCCGTAGTCCTTCCAGATGACTACGTTTCCGTCCACAAGCGGGATGTAATCCGAAGTTGAATAATCGGTTAGTTTTGCAGTAGAGATTGTTACCAGAAGTAGCACGATCAAAATCCTAAATTAAAGTAGTGATACGAATTTTTTTTTAAAATGAAATAATAAAAACTTATCTTAAATTGTCCTTATGGACTACCCTCCCTCTAATGAGAACCGTTGTTCCCAAGTCTGCTTCTATTTCTTCTTCTTTATAGAGAGGCGTTAGTTTATTACCTAGCCTCCTGCTCGATTTTAGAAGGACTTTTTCGCCTACCTGAAAGGTTCTATTCCTCCTGGCTTCATTTAGCCTTTTCATTTGAACCTCTTGGGCTTTATTTACTTTTTCCCTTATCTCTGCTTCAAATTCTGGTGCAGAAGAATGAATTATCTCGATCGGTTTTTTGTTGGTGATAGAGTGGATTGTTTTATTGTATTCAATAGTTGACTGAAGTATCAGTTCAACTGTGTCATTCAGGTGTTTTTCTATTTTTAAGCACCGAGCAATTTCTGCTAGGGTACTGTGGAATCTTTCTACCTGCCCATTTGATGTACTATGCAATGGAGGGGCATTCGCTATTTGAACATTGAAACGGTTATTCAGTAACGACTTTATGGTACCAGAATTTAATGAGGGTTCGTTGTCGCAATATATGGTTTTCGCGCTTGGAAAGAAGTTCATAAGTTGTAGAATTGGGGGCTCTATGTCTACTATTGTTCTGGAGGCTATTGGTTGTACAATAGCAAATTTTGAAAATTTATCTATGCAAGTTAAAAAATGTTTTTTATCAGTTGAAAAAATGTCAATATGTAGGATTTCTCCCACTTGCGATGGGATGGGTGTTTCGCCGATTACTTGTTTTTGGGGGTGTCGGTCATATTTTGCTCTATTACAGACCTTACAACTTGCTACAGCTTCGTTCACTAAGCGAGTCAGTTTTGGAAAAAAATAGTCCTGTAATATTTATTTTATGTTTTCCTGAGCTGCTCTGTGCGCTCTGTTATGTTCTGCGGCTATTATTTCCTTCTGTTCATTTTTATCAAGGATATCAATGTCCATTCGCTTAGTGTGCCAGAACTTGGTAGTCGGGAATGTCTCCACAAGTTTGTTCTGAATAAACGCCAAGACTGGTAGCTCACACACTATTGCGTTCACTACGTCTTTCTTTACTGCATCACATACTAATTCCAACAGTTGTTGTTTGTCAGAAAAATGTATGATATGCCTTGTCTTTTGACCGAACATGATTATTGTACGTGTTGATGGAATCGCGTTTTCCTCTATAATGATTTGATTTCTAAAACAGTTCACGGGCTTATCGGAAGACTCGATGGTGTATGTTAGAGATAATTCACTGTGTATGGTAGCAACATCGTTCTCGAGAGCATAAATGTTCTGTCTGGATAGAGCATCAGCGACATTATTCTCTTTCCCTGGCTTATAAAAGATGTTGGCATTATGTTCGTCAATGAATGCTTTCCATCTCTTAATTTTAGCATTTGGGTTTTTGTCCGAAACCGCAAAAGTAAGAGGTTGGTGATCGGTGTAAATGTTAAGATTTGATACCCCATATAAATAGTTTCTTAGGTTTTTTAAAGCCCAGACTATTGCGAGTAATTCGCGTTCATTTGTTGCGAAATGTAACTCGGGATCCTTAAGGGTTCTGGATATCATAGTGATCGGCTTTCGTTCTTGAGAAAGGACTGCTCCCAGACCAGTGGACGAGGCGTCTGTTGTCAAGTCAAATGGTTTTTTATAGTCAGGGTAGAGTAGCAAAACGTCTTCGGAAACAAGAACGTTTTCAATTTCTCGAATGCCAGGCGTTGATTTTCATCAAGGCTAACTGGTATTTTCTTAGATCGCGTAGCACTAACTTTGCCATTGTCCCCTTTCAGAATTTCTGTCAGTGGTCTAGCCATTGAAGCATAATCCTTTATAAAGCACCTATAGTAGCTTGCTAATCCCAGGAATGATCTAATATGAAACAAGGTTGTCGGCTGCAAGAACTTGCTAATTGCTTCGATTTTACTGGGGCTTGTGGAAATGCCGCCTCGAGAGACCACGAATCCTTTGCTACAGAAAAGGCCGTTTTCTCCCTATCTTTTTCTGCTAGAAGAATTTGATGAAATCCGGATTTTAAGTCGAGTGTTGTGAAGAATTTAGCTTTCTCGAGATTTGAGAGTATTGCCACTATATTGGGTATGGGGTACTTGTCAGCAGTAGTTTTCGAATTTAATTTTCTAAAATCTATTACAAGCCTTTTCTTTTTGTTTCCGTTTTCGTCTGTTCCTTTTTTATCTACCACCCACACCGGGTTGTTATATGGTGATCTAGATGGCCTAATTATGCCGTCTTTCAACAAGCTGCTTGTTTCAGAGTTTACGAAATCGGACACCCCCATTGGGTATGGGTATAGTTTTGAGTAGATTGGGTCGTCATTTTCCGTTCGTATGGTCGCGACAATGTTTACATTATATGGTAGGGCTTTGCTAGGATCTGCAAAGACAGCTGTTCTTGTTCCTAGCATTTCTTGAAATTGCGTTTTTATTTTTTCTGGGTCTTCTATATTTTTGATTTCTGTAAAATTAACGTTTGCACACTTTAGGAACTGAATTTCTTCAACTCCAAATTCGGTATGTAATTTTTGTTTTTGAAATCCAATTTGGCTTTTACTCTATTTAGCAAATCAAGTCCTACTATGCCGTCGAACGTTGCAAGATTTGGTAAGATGAAAAATGTTGCTGTGGTATTGAAAAGATGCATAAAACATTTTTTTTGGACTGAGTTACTACCATGAAGGGACTTTACAATAAAAGGTTTGTTTACCGGAATTACCCCTTTTAAACCTCCTAGCGGTTTTATATAATTTTTCGAGGCCCCTGTGTCAATAAGTAGTTTTATGGTTCTTCCTGCTATCGTTCGCTCTACGAATGGTAGCAGGGAGTCATGCCTAAAAAATTAATTTCGTCCGTTTGTGCGGTTTCATCCTCAAAATCTGTTACTTCAGCTTCAGCCATATCATCATATTCCTGTTCGTCTTGGTTATATTAGTATTCCTCCTGTACAATATTATTTACCCTCTATTGTTTGGGGCCTGTGAACCTGGCTGTGCCACTATTTGGCCTTTTTATACCCTGAGGGGGTATATTAAGTTTGTTCAAAAAAAAAAAAGTATGTAACAGGCAGAAGGAGGCGTGGCAGACCCCATAAAGTATATATATTCTTGATCAGGGCGAGAAGCTGAGTCGATATAGCCATGTCCGTCTGTCCGTCTGTCCTTCTGTCCGTCTGTCCGTGTAAGTAACAAGATCTCAGAGATGGTAAGACCTAGGAACACCAAATTTGGTATGAAGACTTCTTATACTTGCACGCAGATCAAGTTTATTTTAAATTTTGGATGCCACGTCCCCTTCGCCCACAAAGTGAAAAAAACAGGATAGCACTGGCAATTAACAAGCTAGAGATTTGAGCTTCGGCAGGAACAATACTTGTACTGGAATGGATGCATCGTGAAAATTTGATCAAGATCGGATAATAAACACGGAAGATATCTGCAATTATTTTGTTCTTTAATTTAATGTGTTGTTGCTGTTGTTGTTGTGAGTTTTCGCCCTGTCTCTTTCTCTCTTTCAAGTTATCAAGTGATAGAGATGCCCGTAGTCAAACCGGGGACCTCGGTTCGAATCCCAGTAAAAGCATGCTTAAATTCTTGAATTTTTTTTTTTAATTTTTGTTATACATTTAGAATTGTTTTTTTTTATGTTTTTATTTAGTAATTTTGAAAATAACGTGCTCATTGTTGCTTAGACTTTTAAGTACAAAACAGACAGCACAAATACGAAACACAAATGTAATTAATATAAAATTTGAGTGGCGTTCTCTACTACCTCAGGGTATTCTACTGTCGGGCTCTCCCGACTGAATGATATATTTTGGTTCTGAAACGGTGAGTAAGCAGGGACCGCTTGATTCGCCTGGTATTGTGTGGGTTGTCTAAATCTAGACGAACTGTCCACTTCCATTGGCTGCGGTGTATCATGTTCCTGTACCGGACCATTGTTCTGAACTGTGGGTCTGTTATAATGTGGGCTTTTGCCTTGTTGCGGGATGTCGGTAGTCTGTTGTCTTTGTTGACGTAGCTCATTTCGCTGAGCTCTGTCTTCTAGACTTTTCGCATAATTATTTGCGAAATGGAAACGCTCGTGGTTGGCTTCGACTTCTTGAGCCAACGCCAGTGCCGATGGCAAATCTTTGGGACGTGCCGAAAAAAGTATGTCGCTAAGCTGTTTTTTGGTGCCAGAGGTAAATACTCTTAGAGCGTCCGCTCTATATTTCTCGTTAAGAGAGGCAGCCAAAGTAGCGTCATATGTCATAATAGTTTTGTTGATGAGAAGCGAGAGTTTTCGCTCAACTTCATCGTAGTATTCTATCAGTGTCAAGTTTCCTTGACGAAGCGTTGATAGTTCCTGTTCTATCAAATGGATTGGACGTTTATCAGCATATGTGAAATCCAATCTGTCGATAATGGCTTTAAAATTAAGTGGTGTGTTATACGAAGACAGCACCGTATCAGCAGGGTCTTTTATTTTATTTCTTATAATGACCAATGCTTGATAATGTTTTGAGCTCTTTTGATACGGCTCGAAAATTTTGTAGGCCGTATGCGCGGATTTCCGCCAAGACACATATGTTTCGTGTTTACCTTCGAAGTTCGGAATTGATTTGACTACATCAAGGGTCTCATCACATTTGACACTGACATCAATCTCAGCATCTTTAAAAATTTCAACTTCTGGTGCAACTATCTGAGTACTTTCAAACTTTCCTTCAACTATTTTTAACTTTTCTTTAAAATTTTTTGCCTGGTGAACGAGTGCAGCATTGACTGCAGTCTCGATCAAGATTTGTAAACTTTCGGGGTCGAGATTCATTTTGTTTGTTTCTTTTTTATCGGACCACCAATTTTTTTCACTATTTTCCTTCTTGGCAGTGCCTTGTTCTGCCCTTAAGTTGCTTAATTCTTGGGAAATTTGATCTATATCAGACACCAGCTCCTCTAGTTTACTATCACACATGAGGTTGCTTGATTTTTCAGGGTCAAAAAAGATTTGTTGTTTTTAACTTTTTTCCGCAAAGATTGATTTGTGAATACCCTCTTTTTTTTTACTTAAAAATTCTCTTTTTATTTTTCAAAAATATTTTAACTTTAAACGTATTTTATTCTTTCAATTTAAAAAATTTTTTATTTTTCCTTTATTTTAACAAAAATGAGCACTCTACTTACATGATTATTTTCATTTTAATTATATTATTTCTGCTGCTAGCTGCTGCTGCTGTTGGTGATGACGTCGTCGTTGTTGTCTTCTCTGCTGCGCCGGTCCGGCGTTGTTGAGTTGAATTTGTTTATATTTATTATTTTTTTTATAATTTCTAAAACGCCCGAGGGTCTTACGGCACGTTTTTAAATTATTTTAATTTTTTTTTTGAAATATATTTGTAAACGCCCGAGGGTCTTACGGCACGTTTTAAATTATATATGTTTTATTTTTGCGAAATTAATTTGAGAACGCCCGAGGGTCTTACGGTACGTTGTTTTTTTTTTTTATTTTATCTTTCGCGTACTTTTTGTATCGCGAAAATATAAGAGGTTTTAATTAAGTTGGGTTTTTTTCGCGTTTGGGCGCCAGTTACATTTTTATGTTCCGATCTTCTTTATTGTATGAAATCCACTAAACTCTAAGTACAAAGTGTTCTTATACGAAAGCTAGCCCTGTCGTTTAAATTGCTGACCCAGCGCTCCACTCAGACGGGTCATATTTCGGGTGGCCAGCGCATGGGAACGTTGCTGACGATATTTGTCGCCGACGCGCAACTATGTCGCAACGGCATGCAGAGCGATTGCAAAGAATGCTGAACATGCACCAAAAACATTATTATAGGGCATGATCAACGGGCATTGAACTGGACTGCTAACCGGATGTGTTAACTTATATATATTATTATTTGTATATATGTATTGCTCTGTCGCAGCAGAGCATTGTATTATATATATAACATTTCAATGAAGACACAAGCATCACTGTCTAGTTTCAAGTGCCTTTATTTTATCCTTTTGGTTCTCTAACAATTGAGCCGTACAGTTAAAAACCGCTGCCAGTGACGCCGGCAGAGGAGCGGTCAGCTTATGTATAAATGTTTACATATAAATATGTATGAACAAAGGCTGGCAAAAAGTCGCCGCTGCAGAGAGGAAGTATTATGTTCACTTGGTGACAGAGCCGTTGCACATGTCAAATATGCCGACTCAGCACTGTCCAGTCCCATGCATTCAAATGCGGTCATATTACCGAAAATGCTTGGGACTTGGATATGTATATATGAATGTTGTAGCCAAGTGCTACAATGTATTTGTAATAATATTTATGCATACCACTAAGTACAGTGAGCATTCGATATTTGAACATACTACAACATATATATCATAAGTGATCAATGCATGGGAATGCTGACGCAGCTTTGATTGTGCCCGTTACATTCAAATGCGATCATATTACAGTGCACTTGAAATGTGCTGGGTACTTCGGTTATGTTTACATAACGATAAAGTGTCGCTGCTTTGATTATGTTTATGCAACAACAAAGTGTTGCTGTTCAAGATATATGAAAGACACTGGGTACAGTGTACTCTCGATATATGCGCATACTACAAAGCACTATCACCTCGTGTAGAGCGGCTCAAACAAATAGCAGAAGGCAGTAAGACCAGTCTACTGCTAGCATGTGACGCCAACTGCAGACACACAGTTTGGGGTAGCTCCGAAATTAACGATCGAGATGAGTCTCTTTATGATGTTATACTTACCAAAAATATAAACATATTATGTTGATGAGCTCAACGCAGACGGCAAGCTGCTGGCGCAGAAGTGCGGTGAGGTGGCGACTTAACTCCCCAATTGGTTATCGACCGTGTCCTAACCAATCCGGGGAGCTTCATCCCATCTTACGACTCCTCAGACGTGGTACGAGGTCACCGGGTGATAACCTGGATGGACGAGTCTCGACGATGTTCGTGGTTCATTGTGTCGCTAAGATAAGCGAGACTTGGAATGGTCTTGAGATTAAGGTCATCCAAGTTAGGGATATCCCACGACGCCCCGGGCACGAATTTGGTTACCAAAGGGACAATCTGACCGCGAAAAGCTCGTCCGTACGCTGAGGGTGTTGAGCCCAGATGGTACGGTGTGAGGAAGGCCAAGATTCAGGTCTTTCGGAATGAACCACCAGACAAAGTTCTGGAGTAGGTTAAAGACACCAGCGGACTGTTATTGGACCTCATTCTGGAGAAGAAAGATGATTCTAAGACCAGCATCAATTCTACCGACGACCAACTACTACTTTAATGCCGAACGACGCGTCGTTCAAGTAAATCTGAAGCGTAGCACGGTCACATCAGACAACGTGTTGGCCCTTCTACGTGAAGAGGACATCGACGTTGGCATTACAAAGGAACCCTGGACCCGTGACTCGACAGTCATGGGCTTTAACAAACCAGACTACAATGCACTCTACAAAACTCCACAGGTAGGCCGAGATATTGTATTATCATAAGGAAATATCACAAATCACTTCTACTTCCCAGCCTAAGCTATCCAGATCTGACGGTGGTCATAATCCGACTGGCAGAGAACAAGTCGTTACTTTTCGTCTCTGTGTACATGCCACATGATGAAGAAGCACCACCACCTCGTGTAGAGCGGCTCATACAAATGGCAGAAGGCAGTAAGACCAGTCTACTGCTAGCATGTGACGCCAACTGCAGACACATAGTTTTGGGTATCTCCGAAATTAACGAATGAGGTGAGTCTCTTTATTTCTTTAGCGATATTTCATTGGAACTGTGCAGCAGCACAGAGTCAGGATCAGGCACAGGGGCCCTACACCAGAGTGACGTAACAATATACACGTGCTGTTGAATTCAATTTTTAATTTATCTTGTCCAAAGATTGCACGCATAAATCTCGATCTATAATAACAAACGTGTAGTACACAATACACGTATTTAAGCACTTTAACAATGAGCATGAGTAAAAATATACGCATCGTCATCAACATAAACGTAGCATTTTTTCCCAATATGTTACCTTAGAACATTAACTGTTGCTCTCTGAAAAGTACTTGGGGTATTTTGAAGGCCAAAAGGAAGCCGACAGAGCTCGTACTTCCCATTGTTTACAGAAAAAGCGGTCTTTCCCTGTCCCTTTCCGCGAGCTCTATTTTATGAAATCATGACTTCAGGTCCAATGTTGTTTAAAATTGAGCTCTCCCCAGGTTTGATAGTACTGGCCAGATAGACGGTATGGGGTAATTGTCGCTCACAGTTTTTATACCCCGGGTGTATATTAAGTTTGTTAAAATAAAAAGTATGTAACAGGCAGAAGGAGGCGTGGCAGACCCCATATTATATTTATATCCTTAATCATTGCGAGGAGCTGAGTCGATATAGCCGTATAAACGAAAGGATCTCAGAGATGATAAGACCTAGGAACACCATATTTGGTATGAAGACTTCTTATACTTGCACGCAGATCAAGTTTATTTAAAATTTTGGATACCACGTCTCCTTCGCCCATAATTATGACAATTATACATAGCGCTGGTAATAATCAAGCTAGAGTCTTGAGCTTCGGTACGAACAATACCTTAATGACTAAGGATGCATTGTGAAAATTTAATCAAGATCGAATAATATACACGGAAGATATACCCAATTATTTAATTCTTTAATCCAATGTTTTTTTGTTGTTGTGAGTTTTCGCCCTCTCTCCCATTCTCTTTCAAGTTATCAAGTGGTAGAGGTCCCACGTAAACAGACGGGAAATCATGGTTCGAATCCCAATAATAGCACGCTTAAATTCTTTATTGATTTATTTTTTTAAATTTTTGTTATACATTTAAAATTTGTTTTTTATGTTTTTATTTAGTTAGTTTGAAAATAACGTGCTTACTCTTTTAAATACAAAACAAACAGCACAAATATAATAAATCGAAAATTTTAGTGGCTTTTTCTTCTACCCCAGGGTATTCTACTGTCGGGCTCTCCCGACTAAGTGATATATTTTTTAATTCAGTTTCCTAAAATCAATAACTATTCTCTTCTTCTTGGTGCCGAGCTCGTTGACACCTTTCTTATCCACAACCCAAATAGGGTAAGTGTATGGTGATCTGACCGGTCGAATAATGCCGTTATTGAGAACTTTTTGAAATTGATGGGCTACGCCCATCGGACATTTTAATCCCTAATAGTTGTATTTGGATTTTGATTCCTCTCTTTTTTTTTTTAGTGGTCTTAGTAAACTTGCGGCAAACTGCGCACAGTCATTGGTAACGTCTACCTCTAGTGCAATTGCCAAAGAGGATGGTAAATCCACCGGCTTGGCTAGGAAAAGTGTTGCCTTAAGGTAACTCTTAGGGCTGACATGAATGAGTAAAGTGCTTCAGCCCTAAATTGTTCATTTGCCATGGGTCATAATAGTTTTGTTGGTGAAAAGAGTCAGAGTCGTCTCAACCTAGACAACCTCAACCTAGTCTAACAATGACAGCTTGCCTTATCGCAAGGTGCCAATTTTCTTTAAGACACCACGTATTGGTGTCTTGTCGGCGTAAACAAAGTCAAGTATTGTTGTTTCCTACACCAGGCACTTTTCTTTTCTCAATATTTTCTTCAAAAGATTTTGCTATCGTTTCAAGTTTCGCCTCGAAACGTCTTTCCATATCTAAGACCTTACATTGAATTGCTTGTTTGATGATTTCCACTTATTCTTTTTCGGTTGTCATTTTGGCTTCGGAATCTTCTGATTGTATTAAATTTTCGATACTATTTTCCTGGTCTATATAATATCTTCTTCCCTATCTGTATTATTGTTACTATTTCTCCACACAGAGACTGTCAAAATAAAGTCTGCGTTCTTTTGGTAAAACAAAAGAATATAATATTCAAAGCAGATTCTAGTATTTAATGTAAGCCGATCATTCGAGTTTTTATTTGCACCATATAACCCTCTCACAGGTAAGACCGTCTGTCTTCAGGTCTTCAGGTCTTCAGTTTTTAATCTACTGTGGCAAAACTAATAATATAATTTTTTAATACTTATTATTTTATAATTCTTATTAAGAATTATTTTCTGACTTTTTTGTATATAAATAAATATTCTGCGATCTTGCATTTATTAGCAGCATTTAGTTAAAAATATAAATTATGAAAAATATCAAAACTAAATATTTAAAAAAAAATTTTTTTAACCGTCGAAGGATAAAGATATCGACTTGTAAACTTTTCTAATAGGAACTAATATTATTTTTTTTTGTTTCATAAAAAAATTCCGGCAGTTTGTTGCCAACTACGTGGGAATATCGTAATCCAATTATAGCGATTAGTTTCGTGTTTTTTGCTTCCAAGGCATGTTGTGAGGTGACAATTAATAATATTATGGATAACTTGAATATTTGTAAGACTTGACAGACTTTTTATTAAAAATAATGAAAGTTTAAAGTTTAAGAAAATATATAAATTAGCAGCATTGTCATAGGAACAACCGGTTGAGTTGATTGATTAGATGAAAACTGATATTGAATTTAGCAGTTATGTAAGCGACGACGCAAAGTGGGGAAATTAGGGCGGCTAGCATTGCAAAAATCATATCTTTTCAACCACTTTAGATATTTCAAAAATTTAAAAAGCTCTTAATAGAAGAGGTCTTTAGCCCTACAGGGTGCTTTATGCTCGGTGCTTAAAGTGGACTACCTTTTGCGTTAATCATTTAAAAATAACAAAATAGTTTCATTCAAATTTTTTTTTTAAGTGTAATTGTGTATACTTAAAATAAAAATTTTTTTTTTGGTGCTTTTTATTTTTGATTTTCTTCAAAATATTTGTCAACATGGGGATTAATATCCAATAAACTTAACTTTTCAGAACTATAATTTCTTTTTTCCAAATCCTTTCGCGATCTCACGTGTCTAAATGCTGAAGCAAGTGGATCTGAAGAGGCTGCCAGCATATTAACGAGGTCTTCATTCTGGCTAATCCGGGATATCTTGCAAGTATTTGAGTATCTAAACTTTTTGTAGTCTTTGTTTTTGCATTCCTGGGCTTCTTCAGACAGCTCTTCAATTGGTAAACACTGATACTCAATTAATTATTTGCCATGAGCCAAAATCCTGTGTATCGTAGGAGTAAGTTTCTTCTTGGGCTACATTTCAATCAAAAGTTGCGTAATTTCCGATGCATACTCAGCATACTCATTTAGAGGCATTTTTCATTTCCCTGCTGTTTATTACATTAAGGATAACAGCCCATCTTTTAATGATGTCTTTATAAATACCTGTTATTTCAGAAGTCACCACATCATGTTCAAAAAATCTCCTATTATATTTCTATCATTTGTGTTTCCGTATCCATGTTTTAGGCAGTCCAAGCCTTTTAGAAAACTCAGCTTGAATAATTTCCTTCCGTCTTTTTTGGGCATCCACCTTTAATATGTCATCTTCGAAGCTTTCTCCTGGACGTGACAGAGTATACGCCAACTTTAAAATAAACTCCATACACTTGATTTTACAATGTAATGATAAAATTCCATATTTGCATATTTGCATCCATATAGCAATTTTCATCATTCGTAGAATCGTGAAAATCTTGAAATTGACTTTGTGTCTTCTTGCAAATTGCGCACCTCAAAGTTCAAGAAGTGGTTGTTATATCATTGAAGACTTTGCCATCAATCATAGTAAGATTAAACTCAAACTGAACGGTCAAAGTTCTTCCACTTTTAGCTATAATAGCCGTTGGCTTCAATTGGCTGATTTGATTACTGATATCGTCAACAGTGCCTCTAGTTATTTCTGGTGACTCTTTTGCATATTTAAAGAATATAGGACGGCAATAGTAAACAGATGATGCTTGCGTTTCCTTGTGAATTCAGAGCACTCTTCCAGAGGTTTTGTCGGTCTTCCTCTTCCTCGGCCAGTGGATGTAGAAGCTTCTTCATTATCAAAAATGGTAATTTCATCTAGCCAGGGTGACTTCTTTTTTTTCAAATTTTCCATTGTTCGATTGCAATTATTCCACATTGTCCTTACGCTATAGTACTTGTTTTCTTACATTTTTAACGTAAATTCGTAAGGGTTATCACTGCTACTGAATAGCTCCAAACATGTTGAATTTTTTAAAGCCATAGCAACAATTTACTCTTCTGAACTATAAGTATGTATTTAAAAATACAGTTCACTAAAAATCGGCTTGCGGTACGCAATGGCTCTTACAAAGTCCAAAATCAGCTGATAGCAAACATTGAATGTAAGCCATTATATAGATCCTTTTTCTATCTAGGTAAAAAACACAAATATTTTTAACTCAGGTAGTAATTTCCATATATATAGGTAGTAACTTCAATATAAAGACAAAGACAAGTGCATTCATGTTGTATAAATTAAGAATAAGTATTATCAATAGATAACAGAATATTATTTTCGGTATAATAATTCTTTATTGCTTTATTTATTAATTAACTTGCAATCAACTGATTGCTAAGCGGGTACGTATAAAACTAAATATACAAGATTTCTTAAGCTAACAATAAGCCGCGGCTGCATAGCAGCGATGACGGCAGAATGCTGACACTGCGCCTCGTGCCGTTCTTCAGCGGTCACTCACCGCACATAGCAAAGGAATCATATTTCCGTGCTGTGCTGACCGACCGTCAATGCAGCGTCAGCAAAGTGTCGCAACAAAGTCGCGACGGCATCCGGTTGCCCTAGATATGCTTAACTCCTCCCTCAGCTAAGTGAAGCGCGTCCTCGGGTTTCCCAATGGCTGCACGTAGGCTCGATAGCATTGTAGATCGCTTCTGGAGTTTGTTTCGCTGTCGGACTTTGTAGGCGATGAGCATAGTAATGATGACGATGACCAGAACACTGCCGCTGCTTACTATGGAGCCTGACAATAGTCGGGATCGCAGTTGACTGATGTTGAAGATTTATCAGGCTCAATTCATGTAGAAAGTGTAGACTGAGGTGTTCCTGATATTTAGTTATGTTGATTTGTGCGATGGCCTGTACCACTGGCTTCCTTCTAAGAACACCGTAATTGTTTTTGAATAGGGTGTCGTTAATCCAGATATTGTCATCAAATGTTAGTAAGTAGGTACCGCCGATCGACTGGTAGAAATTCACGTGATCCGAGATGTTTGCAGCTGCGTCGTTGATGATAATTGCGCCGTCGTCAACCACTGTCAACTTGTCGAGGTGACCGGGACGAGTGCTGCATTGTGCGAGGGTTCCCGTTAGCAGTTGTTGTGCGCAGCTTGAAGTTTTATTCCTCTTGCAGAACGTAGAACCAACTGCCACATCGCATCCACTGACAGCAAATATATTTGTTCCGCAGTCAGCAACAATATTGGTGTTTTCGAAATCTAGAATTCTATTTTGCTGTTTTACAGGAAAAATAATAATTTTTTTACAAACTAAGTTAGGAATAGGATATTTGATTAAAAAATATAAAATGTCTCTGCTTTGAAAAGCTTTGACGCTGGCTACGCTTAATACATCTGCTATACTGACATTTGCAAAATGTTTGAATGGCATCTCCTTAACATCAACATTATCTAGCATTACCGGGCTGATTAGGTTTATTTTCGCTAAAGTAATTGAAAGGATTAAATTTTGTAAATCTGTAATTATTATTCTATTTTTTGCCAAAATTGTTTCGTACAAGTGGTCCATGTTAGTTCCGTCTGTCTTGTGCCTTGTGTTTAAAGTCCTAGTCAGTTCGTTTAGTCTTCTCTGAACTTTTGTATTGATCTCTATTTGTCTACCTTCAGAATCTATCAGTTGTGCTTGTCTAAATTTTATCTGTTCCCAATCTTCAAAGTCGGGTGTACCTGCTATTACCTTAAGGGCTGTGCCTAACATGTTTATGCTACGAGAGTGTCTATGATTTACTTTTAAAGTCTCAATTAGTGTTTCAATATGTGTGAGGTCGGTATTCAATAATTTCTTTTCATGGTCTTGGTTGAACAAGTTCAAGCTCTTTCTAGTCTCGTCTACGTAGGTCTCGTATGATGTCACGTTCGTTGTGTGTCCCAAGTATCCGTATTCGTCCCAAAGAGTAACGTCTCCGTCCGATATTGGAATGTAACTTGAAGAGGTGTAGTTTGTCAGTTTTGCGGTAGCGTTCATACGGGTTGACAGGAGTGCCAATAGCAATGATGATAAACTAAAATAAGTGAAAGATAAAAGTTGAATTACGGTCTAGTTATTACTTCCTAGGTCGATCCTAGGTCTGCTTCTACTATGCCTTCCATGCATAGTGGGGTCAACTTATTCCCTAGGCGTTTGTTCGAATTTACCCATACTCTTTCTCCAACCTGATATTCTTTGTTTTCTCTGTTCCTATTTTCTTGTTCTATTTTTTTGTTTTGGGCCTTTTCGATTCTATCTCTGACCTGTATACCTGTTTCAATAGTATTAGAATGAATTAATTCAATTGGTTTTTTATTGGTTACTGAGTGAATCGTTCTATTGTATTCTATGGTTGAAAGTGTAATTAGGTCGACAGTTTCGCTGATCCGTTTACTGAGTTTCATGCAACGCGCAATTTCCGCTAACGTGCTATGAAATCTCTCGACTTGACCATTGGAAACACTGTGTGAAGGGGGTGCGTTTGCGATTTGAATGTCGAAATTTATCTAAATGGATTTAATGGTTTCTGAATTTAGGGATCTTTCATTGTCACAGTAAAAGGTTTTAATATTAGGAAAAATGTTTATAAGTTGTAATATGGGGTTTTTAATGTCGACAATTGCTCTTGAACAGATTGGCTAAACCACAGCAAACTTAGAGAATTTATCGACACACGTGAGAAAGTATTTTTGATCTGTCGAAAATACATCTACGTGTAAAATTTCTCCTGAATATGTAGGTATCGGTGTTTCTCCCAACATCTGTTTTTTCGGATGTCGGTCGTATTTAGCCATTGAACAAACTCTACAATTGGCAACGATTTCTGTTTCTAGTTTGCTCATATTGGGAAAGAAATAGTCACGCGTTATTTGCTTTGTGTTTTCTTGCGCTGCCCGGTGAGCCCTGTTATGCTCGGCGGTCACTATCTCTCTGTTCTGTTGTGTCTGTGATATCGGTAACTAGGTACTTAGAGTATCTGAATATAGTTGACGGAAAAAGTTCAATCAGGTTATGCAGGATGAACGCTAGTATTGGCAGTTCGCAATGAACTGCGTTCACGACTCCTACATTCACTACGTCTTGTAGTGTTTGCAAGAGAGTGTTGCGATCGGAGACTCGAATGACGTGTCTTGCCTTATTTTGAAATAGCAAAAACGTTCTGACAGAGGAGGAATCTGCTTCTTCAATTATGATCTGATTCCTAAAGCAGTTTACCGGCTTGTCTGTAGTCTCGATTGTGTAGGTCTGGGATTGCTCGCTGTGAATTGTAGCGAGATCAGAACATTGGGTATTGGAATCTAGGGCATTTATTTTTTGACGCGAAAGTGCGTCAGCCACATAGTTTTCCTTGCCAGGTTTGTAGATCATGTTGGCATTATGTTCGTCAACGAAAGCTTTCCAACGCTTTATCCTAGCATTTGGATTGCGATCAGATACTGAGAAGGTCAAGGGCTGATGGTCAGTATAAATATTGAGTTCTTTAACCCCGTACAGGTAATTCCGGAGACTTTTGAGAGCCCAAACAATAGCCAACAATTCTCGCTCATTTGCAGCGAAATCTGCTTCTTTATCCCGCAATGTTCTTGAGATCATTGTTATAGGGCGACCTTCTTGTGATAACACAGCTCCAAGGCCATGTCCTGAAGCATCAGTTGTAAAATCAAAGCATTTCTTAAAATTAGGGTATCTTAGCATCACTTCTTTGGACATTAAGATATTTTTATACCCTGAGGGGGTATATTAAGTTTGTTAAAAAAATAAAAGTATGTAACAGGCAGAAGGAGGCGTGGCAGACCCAATAAAGTCGATATAGCCATGTCCGTCTGTCCGTCTGTCCTTCTGTCCGTCTGTCCGTGTAAGTAACAAGATCTCAGAGATGGTAAGACCTAGGAACACCAAATTTGGTATGATGACTTCTTATACTTGCACGCAGATCAAGTTTGTTTTAAATTTTGGAAGCCACGCCCCCTTCGCTCACAAAGTGAAATAAAATGGATAGCACAGGCAATTAACAAGCTAGAGATTTGAGCTTCGGCAGGAACAATACTTGTACTGAAATGGATGCATCGTGAAAATTTGATCAAGTTTGGATAATAAACACGGAAGATATCCGCAATTATTTAATTCTTTAATTTAATGTGTTGTTGTTGCTGTGAGTTTACGCTCTCTCTTATTTGCTTATTCGTTGAAGCATTTACATATACATACATACATATGAATGAAAGCGCACGCTGTGTTAGAGTGAGTTTTCGTCCTCTCTCCCTCTCTCTTTCAAGTAGAGTGATAGAGCTGTCACCTTGATAGATGGGACATCATGGTTCGAGTCCCAGTAAAATCATGCTTAAATTCTTAAATTTTTTTTTTAATTTTGTTATACATTTAAAAATTGTTTTTTTAAGTTTTTATTTAGTTGTTTTGAAAATAACGTGCTCATTGTTGTTAAGACTTTTAAATACAAAACAGACAGCACAAATACGAAACACAAATATAATTAATAGAAAATTTGAGTGGCGTTCTCTACTACCTCAGGGTATTCTACTGTCGGGCTCTCCCGACTGAATGATATATTTTAGTCTATCAAAGGTTTCCAGTTGTTTAGCTGTTAGGCTAATTTGGACCTTTCTTGACATATGGGCACTTACTTTGCCGTTGTCACATTTTAGTAATTCTGTAAGGGGTTTAGCTATAGTGGCATAGTTTCTTATGAAAAAACTATAGTAGCTTGATAACCCTAAGAACGACCTGAGGTCAAATAGGTTTGTTGGTGGCTTAAAATTTTGGATCGCTTGTACTTTATCAGGGGAAGTTTGTATTCCACCTCTAGGTACAACAAATCCCAGATATTCCACAGTTTTCTTAAAAAACTTGGATTTTTCCTGAGAGATCCTCATGCCAGCGTCGTAAAGACTTTTAAGAACCCAATCAATGTCCTTGATATGGTTTTCTTTAGTTTCGGAGAATATGATTACGTCATCAACGTAGACGTAACATGTTTTCCCGATTTGTTCTCTTAGAACATCGTCTATTGCCCTCTGAAATATACTCGGGGCATTTTTAAGACCAAAAGGAAGTCGACAAAATTCGTACTTCCTATTGTTTACAGAGAAGGCAGTTTTTTCTCTGTCTCTTTCTGCAAGTTCTATTTGGTGGAATCCTGATTTCAGGTCCAATGTTGTAAAAAATTGAGCTTTACCCATGTATGACAGTATTGTCGAGATAGAGGGTATAGGGTACTTATCGCTCACGGTTTTTGGTTCAGTTTTCTGAAATCAATAACCATTCTCTTTTTCTTGTGGCCGAGTTCGTCGACCACCTTTTTTGTCCACCACCCATATTGGATTATTATATGGTGATTTAGACGGGCGTATAATGCCGTTGTGGAGAAGTTGTTGAACTTTTGAATTTACGAATTCAGCTACGCCCATTGGATATGGGTATAACTTAGAGTATACTGGCTCATCATCTGTTCTGATGGTAGCTACAGTATTTTTATTATAGGGTAGGGACTCATTTGGGTCCGCAAAGGCTTTTGATCTTAATTTGATCATACTATTAAAGGGTTCTTTCATGGCCGAGGGTACGTCCTCGTCATTAATTTGTATAAAATTTACATCGTAACATTTTTTAAACTTAGTGACTCTTGGCCACCTTTGAATATTATTACATTCTTATTGAAATCAAGTTTTGCATCGGCATCCATTAATAAGTCGAGGCCTATCATACCATCAAAATCATTTAGTGTAGGCAGGATGAAGAAATAAGATTCTACATCGAATATGCTAATCGGACACTTTTCTACTATTTGTGTAGCTCCATGAATGGACTTAACCGGGAAAGGTTCTTTTACGGGTATAATGTGTTTTAGCTCGGACAGACGTTTAATATAGTTCTTGGATGCTCCTGTGTCTATTAATAATCTAATTAACCGCCCTGATACATAACGTTCTATGTATGGGTGGTAGGACCTACTCCTTGAAATGCCAGAACTCCTTCTTCTGCAGCGGACTGATAATCGGTATTATCAATATGTTCATTCTGTGCTATGTGGTTAACGTTTTGCTGATTGTGGCCCCTATTAAAATTGGTTGGTTGTCGAAAGCGTGAAAGAGACTGGTCAACTTTCATTGGCTCAGGGGCTCGAGTTTGTTGATCTCGACCCTGATAGTGTTGTCTCTGAACACTTGGTTGAGAACTGTTTTGTGGTTGGTTACCTGACGGACCTGCCTTATCCTTATTATTCGGATTTTGGGCTCTCTGAAACTGTGGAAGCTTTGTTCGGACAGAATCATTCTGTCTGTCATTTTGTTGGTATCGATGCTGTAACCTTTGATCCGAAGGTCTTTGGTTTTTCCTATCTTCAGAGGTTTTAGCAAAGCTTGCAGCAAACTGTGCATAATCATTGCTAACCTCTGCTTCCAGTGCAATAGACAAAGCGGGTGGTAGATCCGTTGGTTTAGCTGGAAACACTGCTGACTTAAGAGACTTCTTAAGGCCAGATACGAAAGAGTGGAGTGCGTCTTCCCTAAATTGTTCATTTAAAATGGCAGCTTGTTCAGCGCCATGTGTCATTATTATTTTGTTAGTGAGAAGAGTCAAAGTCTTCTCAACTTCATCATAATACTCTAACAATGACAGCTCACCCTGTCGTAAGGTGCCAAGTTTTTGAAGAAGGACACGTATCGGTGTCTTATCGGCATAAACAAAATCAAGTCTAGCTATGATTGCATAAAAATTCAACGTTGTGTTGTAAGAAGTCAGCGTTGCACTTGCTGCTCCTTTAATTTTATTTCTAATAACACCTACAGTCAAGTAGTGGTTGGTACTGCCGTTAAAAGGCTCGAAAACTTTATATGCAGACGCCGCTGCTTCACGCCAAGCGACATATTCGCTTTGCTTGCCGTCAAATTCAGGCAAAGATTTTACCATGTCTAATGGCAATTTACATTCTATTCCTGCAACTATTTTTACCTTTTCATAGCGAATTACTTCACTTGATTTGGGTGTATTGATTTTGTGAACTTTCTCTTCAAAATCCTTTACTATTTGTACGAGTCTGTTCTCAAAACGATTTGACAATACTTCAGATTGGCACAGCATTGTCTGTTTCATAATCTCGATCATGTCTTTTACGTCTTTGTTAAGCGTGTTTTCCGCTGCTGGCAGTTCCTGTGAACCTTCCATAATGTGATTGCTACCCTGTACTGGTTGCTCTATACTTGGCTGAGCTACTGATTGCTCAGTAATTTGTTGTTCCCTGTAAGCTGAAATGATGTCTTCCTCACTACCTGTTTTATCTAATTTTGTTCTCCACATGGGAACTGTCACAGTCTTTTGGCAAAATAGAATAACTCTCACTCAAATTATAAATTATAAACAGAATAGCGTAACCCAATCAGCGGGGTATATTTAATTTATTTATTTATTTAAGTTGGATCAGTATCATTCAAACATTTCACTTACATGAGTTTCATTTTTAATATTTTAATATTAAATAATATCTTTTGTTGCTGCTGCTGCTGTTGTTTTTGGTTAATATTGTTGCTGCTGCTGCATCGGCTGTGGTTGTTGTTGTTGTT
Organism: Drosophila putrida; assembly: GCA_037043535.1. Taxonomy (NCBI): domain Eukaryota; kingdom Metazoa; phylum Arthropoda; class Insecta; order Diptera; family Drosophilidae; genus Drosophila; species Drosophila putrida. The sequence continues at coordinate 33,811 of JBAMBI010000957.1, forward strand.
TTTAATATTACTGCTATTGCAGATGTAGCAGCGGTTGCTGCTGTTGTTTTGTTTTTTATTGTTGTTGTTGTTTTATTATACTCGCTCAACACTGTGTGCTGGGGTTTTATATTTTCTTGCCTTTGTTATTTTTAACTCACTCAACACTGTGTGTTGGAGTTTAATTTGTTTTTTTTTTTTATATGTTATATTAATTATTTTTTATTATTATAGCTTTTCGGACACTGCACTGTGTGTTAGAATTGCTTGGATGTAACGTTGGTTAGCACTTTTCACTGGTTCAATCGTTTTGACGATTAATTTGATTTGATTTATTGTTTTTTTATTTTTTTTTTTAATTGAAAAATTAAAAATTTGTACACAATTTCACTCGCGGCGTTGGCACGCGTAGACAATAATTGCGGAGTTTTATAACCGGTTGGGCGCCAATTAAGAATAAGTATAGTCAATAGATAACAAAATATTATTTTCGGTATAATAATTCTTTATTGCTTTATTTATTAATTAACTTGCAATCAACTGATTGCTAAGCGGGTACGTATAAAACTAAATATACAAGATTTCTTAAGCTAACAATAAGCCGCGGCTGCATAGCAGCGATGACGGCAGAATGCTGACACTGCGCCTCGTGCCGTTCTTCAGCGGTCACTCACCGCACATAGCAAAGGAATCATATTTCCGTGCTGTGCTGACCGACCGTCAATGCAGCGTCAGCAAAGTGTCGCAACAAAGTCGCGACGGCATCCGGTTGCCCTAGATATGCTTAACTTATATATATTCTTGATCAGGGCGAGAAGCTGAGTCGATATAGTCAAGTCCGTCTGTCCGTGTAAGTAACAAGATCTCAGAGATGGTAAGACCTAGGAACACCAAATTTGGTATGAAGACTTCTTATACTTGCACGCAGATCAAGTTTATTTTAAATTTTGGAAGCCACGCCCCCTTCGCTCACAAAGTGAAATAAAATAGATAGCACTGGCAATTAACAAGCTAGAGATTTGAGCTTCGGCAGGAACAATACTTGTACTGAAATGGATGCATCGTGAAAATTTGATCAAGTTTGGATAATAAACACGGAAGATATCCGCAATTATTTAATTCTTCAATTTAATGTGTTGTTGCTGTGAGTTTACGCTCTCTCTTATGTGCTCATTCGTTGAAGCATTTACATATACATATGCATGAAAGCGCGCGCTGTGTTAGAGTGAGTTTTCGCCCTCTCTCCCTCTCTCTTTCAAGTAGAGTGATAGAGCTGCCACCTTGATAGACGGGACATCATGGTTCGAGTCCCAGTAAAAACATGCTTAAATTCTTAATTTTTTTTTTAATTTTTGATATACATTTAAAAATTGTTTTTTAAGTTTTTATTTAGTTATTTTGAAAATAACGTGCTCATTGTTGCCAAGACTTTTAAGTATAAAACAGAAAGCACAAATACAAAACACAAATATAATTATTAGAAAATTTGAGTGGCGTTCTCTACTACCTCAGGGTATTCTACTGTCGGGCTCTCTCGACTAAATGACATATTTCTTTTAGGAATTGGTTTGATTTTTAGATTTTCCACACAGCACACATTCTTTCAACTTATTTGTAAAATTACAATATATTATATTATTTTTTTTAATATTTTTCACACCACACGATTTTTTCACCTTTTTTCTTCATTTTTTTACTTATCCTATAGGGGTCCCCAACTAATGTTAGTCGGGTCCCTGCTCGGGCGCCAGTTAAGGCGTTCCGCCATCCCATGATAGCGGAACGACCACATTACCTAATCATTCTTATGTGTCCTGAGAATTCCTGTCTTGATAGCTAGTTCTTCAGGTAGGTTCGTCAAAGGTTTCTTCCTGGTCAGTTCCGAGTTCAAGTACAAAGCCAAGGGATTCTTTTACGTTATAATTTTATTACTTAGAGTTTAATGTTGTATCAAATAATTTATGCAAGATTTAGCTTAAGTCGGCTTCAGCTCCCAATTGAGTTTGCCCATAGTTGGCTGACTTATTCTACTCGAAACCTCGTTGCTCGTCTTGATGTTGGCGCTGACTTCGGCGCCGGTGCCCGTCTTGCAGACAGTGCACTATGACCGGTCTGTTGTTGTTGTTCCATATTGGTGCTGCAGTCAATGATCGCAAGTATTGAGCCGTTGCTGGCCCCGAATTTGTTGGTGTTGTGCAACAGCGGATATGGTGACCGCTGTCTCAGCGTAGTCGCTGTTTCGGCGAGTCAACGCCACTTAGAATGCTGACTCGGCGCGGGGGCGAGGAGGGAAGTAGAACGCTGAATTGTAGCGGATATTGCCTTGGGGGTGGCTGTACCGGTGGCCTGTGCCTCCAGTTCTTCTAATCCCCGATGTGACGGGATTTCCTTTATAGAAGTGATCTTCCCCCACACCACGTACAGTAGAGCGACTATAATAAGCGTCATCGCAGCTTCTGTTAGGATTGAAAATAAAAAGTTATTAGATATAGTTGACAATTTCTTTAAATTCTGAAGGCTAAAATCGTGGACGTATTTTAGTGAAAGCTTATATCCAGCGGCGGTGATTTTCGTTAGCATGGGTTGATGAATAGCTGCTGTACGAAAGATTTCCGATGTTGACGGTCTCGTTGTCATATTGGATAATGAATGAGCCCAAAAGCTGATAGTTTTTCTGAATCCGCAGCGACCGTACCATTGAAGTTGGTAAGGAACAAGGTCCCGTCAGTCCACTAATTCCACTATCTCCAGGTCATTCCTCAGGTAGTCGCAAAAAGCGTGGCCTCCTTTCAACAGTCCAGGGATACAGCTGTCCTCATCCAGTTTTTTTAGGTCCTTTTCTTGGCAAACTGTTGTATTACCAATCGAGAGGCAGCTCCTCAGTACGGCATAAGTTTCTTCAGGGGACATCGCTAGTTTGCTGAATTCCAGTACCACCTGTTTTCCTTTGTTGATTGTCGGGTAGAGAAGCATCAAACGGTATGTTTTGTCCACGACCTTGGGTAGTGACAGAACTTAAAGCAAAAGGTTCCGTTGGTCAGTATTGATGGCTCAGAAAATTCCACTGCTTGCACCACGTTTTGGTATGGGAGGCTCTGGGTCTCCGTCAATAGAGTCTCGACCTCCTTTTGGTCCAGCAGATTCGTGTTGACGACAGACGCCTTCGCTAGCTGACAGTCCCTCGTGATTTCGTCAACCTGGCTAACTAGAATCATTGCCTTGTGCAATAATACTGTAGTCACGTGTACGTCCCCGTCAATGGCATTCACTCTTGTCATGACGTCGTCAAGCTTTTGTAATGAATCGTGCGTCGCATCGAACAGCCGTGTATTTATTTTAAATTTGCTGGTTCTTGTTCTGGACCACGTTATCTTGTGCCTGGAGGATAGTACTCCAGTCTGAGGCATCCGGTGACCCGGCGACCCATTTCCAAGCGGATCCCAGCCAATCTAAGGAACGTGGCTTACGATGTGCGGTAGCGGTCATCTTTGTAATGCCATCCGGTAAGGATGCAGGTAATGGCATACCAGCGCTCCGATTCTGCTGTCGGTGATTAACGATGCTTCGCTAGTGGTTTTGTCGATGATCTGTTGTAGCTGCTTTAAGTCGATAACATGCGCGAGCTTGAACACTCCGTTGAAACGCCATACGACGCCTTGTTGGAGTGGGATGACCGGCGTATCGTACCTGAAGATGTGGAGGGCGGTTGCGACGTGCACGATCGGCATTCTTGGGAGAAAGTTGCTACTTGTATTCGCTTAGTATCTAAAGGTTTTTTTTTGAATCTTAAAATTAATTCTTATTTCCTATTTCTTTGTTTCGATTTTTTGTGTGAGTTTTTTATTTTTTTCGTTTTTTTTTGTTTAGTTTTGTTTTATTTTATTAAGTGTTTAGTGTCGTAATTTTTGTGTTTTATTTGTTTTTTTTTTATAGAAAATAAGAGTTTAGTGAAACGTTTTCAAGGCTTTCTGATTTTTTTTTATTACTTTTCAAATGGGATTTGTGTATAAGTTTCCCTGATTTGGTATTGATTGTCACTCTGAAAGGTTTGAACAAGGGGGTGCAACCCTTGACTATCTGGGGGCTAATAAAGTTCTTGTTTGCACCAGTGTCTATGAGAAACTGTAGCCTAGCCCTATCTTTGGCGCCATACTCTATGTATGGTACGCTAGAGGCATCGGTCATAAAATTTATCTCGTCTGGGTTAGCGAACTCACCCTCAGAACGGAGCTTCTCATCCGCCTGCAACGGGTAGTTGGCGAGTTCGCTGAGCTCCCGTGGTAAGGCTCGTCATAGTTAATATCGTAGTTCGATTTTTCGCCCAGCTCAGTTGTAACGGGGCCCATTGAAGGTAAGACCGCGTTCAAACGATATAGCCGTTGAGCCTTGCGGAAAGGGCTAAGGTTGAAGGAGGTGCTAGGGCTGCGTTTAAAGCTTGAATTACCGTGACTCTGTGCGCTAAGATTAGAAGGGTAAGAATTTCCTGACTGATTCTATTCCATTGTGATTGCTGGCCGGGGGGGCCGAATATCTTTGAGAAGTTTGAGGATTTCTGCCTACGTCTGGGTTCCCTTGATGGTGATACCCGACTGCAATTTGGTTGCTGGGTGCAGGATGGTTTGGTTCAATCCCCACGGATATCTGGGTGCGCCTATAGGGCGAAAACCTTGATGTGGAGGTGGGAACCTATTCGGGTAAGAGACGTGAGTCTTGGAATTCACGCTCTGTAGCTCCAGGCAAATGTTGTATGCCCCAGGCAAATTTTTTGGGCCGCGAATGATTAATAATTTTGAAATATTCCCATTCAAGCCCCTAATAAAAACGTCCAATGCTCTGTCCCTATAGGACTCTACCAAAACATTAGTCATCTCTGGACTTTGGTTACCGTTTTTAAACAACGTATTATAAGGGCAAAGTGGATATTGACTGCCGAATAAAAACCATCTACGGTCTTTGCTCCTTGAGTCATTTGACCCAATTGGTGCTCTAAAGTACGCAAATCACGATTATCAGCGTAATTGACGAGTTATTATGCGTTTAATCTCGGACCAGTCGTCATCAGCCACGTTGTATGAAATGAGAGCCGTTTCTGCGTTTCCCCTTATCTTCTGTCTTATGTGAAGAACTATGGAGCGGTAAAGGGGCCTGTCCTTGATCACCTGATGATCCCTCAAAGACTTGCAGCTCCTTAACACATTCCGGCAATTTTGCTATTTCTTTCAGCTTGTATTCATTGCGAGCATGTGTCAAAGGTTTAGGTTGAGCGATAATTGGCCACTTTTCTTGCCTTCCAGTGCGATAACCTTTTCATTGACTTTTTTGATATCGTCTTTCATCATATCGGTTCATCTGCGAAAGTAACGCCGGCAAAGTCGTATCGAACCTTGTCAAAGTATCTTTTATTTCCTCCATATTCTAATCGGACCAACGAATCTCAAACGGATAAAAGACAAAAAGGGGAAGTGACTGTTGGGACAAGCAAGAGTTCTATATTTTTAAATTATTAATGTTTTTATACTTTTCTTCCTTTTTTTTAAATATTTTATCACTATTTTCCTCAGCCTTTATTCTTAGTTTCAAAACGTTTCACTCACCCGTATTCTTGTGTTTTTCCTTTCTTATTTCTTACTCCTGCTCGCTTGTGTAGATTGTGCCAAGTCACTTACAATGTTGAGATTCTGCATGAGTAGGGAAAAACTTTAGTATTTTGTGACAATTATCAACTTAAAATTAATTAAAGAAGTAACAGGTGAATTTTGTTTGTGCGTGTGATTTTTCGTTTTTTTCTTTTATAGATGTGTGTGTGGTTTTCTTTTTCCCTTTTCGTTTATAAATTGATATACTTTGGTTTCAATATTTCTTACTTTCTATATAATTCCGTTTTTATTCGGTATTATGCGCGGTGGACCGTATTGTTCCTCTCTGGCATTTCGCCTACTAGGGTACGGCTGAACACACAACTCACTAGGCGGATCTCTGTGCTGGTAACACTGATCGTATCTAGTAAGCTGCCACTTCCACTTTTTGTGTTATAGTTTAATACTTTATGTTTTAGGGGCCGTTGCAAACAAGTTGCCGCAGCGGTTATCATTTCATTTATTTTATATTCGTGACATATTTTTTGCGCCCGTGAATTCAATACTTTTCAGTAATTCACCGCGGCGGGTTTGTCACTACTTTTTTCTTTATAATAACTTTTTTTGCGCTCGTGAACCTGTTATCTGTTCGGTGTTTAACAGGCAGATCACCGCAGCGGGTTAGTTAGATATGTTTTATAACAATTCATTAGCGCTCGTGTAAGTTAAATTTACAAATGTTTAGTTTGATAAAAAAAAACGAATTTTTATTTAAGTCCGATTGGACTGTATCTGATGGACTACAATTTTAGACTAATTGTAATAAGCTAACTAGAACCCTATGAGAGCTTGGAGTTTTGGCAGCGACGCTGGCAGCGGCGGCGGCGGCGTTGCGACATCATGGGAACGTTGAGTTGTTGGGCAATGTTCCAGGTATTTCGGCAGCTGGGCTGCGCGTGCGGGAAATCGTCCAGACGCTAGCTCAGCACTTTCGGGGCACTGCACCTGACGGCCGGATGTCGTTGCAGTTGCAGTTTTTGGGCTTTTGAATATTTTTGTTCTTAACTCTTCCCCCTTAGATTTACACTTGTCCTCAAGTGTGTTAAAAAAATGGTATGTTGTTAAATTGTGTATTTGGCAGCTGGTATGTGGCTGCCAGGGGAGTCGGTGTCACCTTGGGTATTTCGGGTTCGATGTTCCCAAGTTGTAGGTTTATTGTCTTCTTTCTACCCTTGCACCAATGAAGAGTGAGCGTTAGGATAGCTAGAGATACTATTGATGCGATGAATGATATTCTGTTTACAGATGAGTGGGTTTGGAGTTTCTGTAGCTTTTCAGTGTTGTCTATATGGAGCCCTTCTAGCGCTTTCAGTGACAGGATTCGTAGGCGTTCGATTTCCACAGGAGCTATCTGGATGAGTGGTATACTCGGTTCAACGACTTGTATTTCGGTGTTGCTGAACTCTTCGCCGTTGATGATTATCGTCTCGTTCCAGAAGTTAATCAAGTAAGTTTCCTTTATCTGCTTCGCATTGCCTGGCCAGGTTATGGTGCCATTAAAGTCGTTGACTAAGATGATTCCCTCGTCGATCTCCTCCAGTATGGGTACATGATCCGCGTTGGTAAACTCACACATTCCCTGCTCTCCTCCAAGTAATTTTGGCAAACAACTAATCTGATTTAAATCTTCTAACTTATTTTTATTACAGATTTTTATATTGTAGAGATTCTCACATTGACCTTTAACACCAAACATTTCTTTTTTATTTTTGTTTTAAAATATTTCGCTTGCCGGTAAGTTAAAAATGTTATTAGACTCAATAATAGGTTTTATTACATAGTTTTGAAAAGTTGTTGTTTCTAAATTCGGTATTTTAATTAAATATATAAGTGTTGTTCTGTAGTTAATGGTGGCATATGGCCATTTTTAAATTGATTATTTATAATGTTTATTTCGTTTTCGCTTAATAGAAATGTGTTTATCATGTTTAATTTCGCCCATTGTATGACGTATTTTATATTAACAACTTCTTCTTTAATAAGCCGAACTTGATTCTGAAAACTTATGGCCAATTCGTTACTCAAAAGTGAGTCTCTTTTTATTGTATTTGCAATATCGTAAGAAATTTTGGTCAGTTTGTTCAATCCGTCTTCTAGTTGTCTGTTGATTATTACTTGTTTGTTATTATTGGTCGTAAGCTTATCTGAACTATCTGTTATTAAAACTAGGTCGTCATGATCGGGGCTACCTGCCACAAATTTCCAAGCAGTGCCAAGAATGTTAATTGCCCTACTTTTCCGAGAATGAAATGTAGTAATAGTCTTAAAATTACAAACGTCTGCGATATTTCGTGCTGTATGGTATGATATAGGCTATTGTATTTAAGATCTTTGTCCACGTAAAACTGCAAATTTGTAAGAGCGTCCCGTATTTGTTCCAAATTGATAACATGTAAAATTTTGGTATCGTTGGATCGTATTTTGCCGATTCCCTTATAAATGGTAACTGTCTGTGCGTCGGTATGATTGGTTATTGTAACAGTTGCGTCGGTGAAGCACATCAGCATCCTGTAATTAAGATTTAAGATTTAATATGGCTCTTGTGTACTGTACGACCTGATTCTGTTAGTATTGTAGTGTTCTTGTCCTCTTTTACTATTTCTTTTTTGAATCTATTTGATAACTTTGAACCTAATCTTGTGTTTATTTTTACAAATATCTCTTCTCATGCCTTGTAGGTGCGAATTGGTTTTCTTCTGCTATTGTGGTCTATTACGTCTTCGGTCTGTTTACGTCTCAGCTGTTCTATGTTGTCCAACCTAGCCTGTTAGTATTGTGTGGGGTCAGTAGTGACTCTTCTACCAAAGAAAAATTCTAGCGGCCTTTTCTTTGTTACAGAATGGATTGAGTAATTATATTCATAAACGGCTCTATCTAGAACTTCTTCGAAGTTCCTATGAATTTGATCTCGTTTCAAGCATCTCATTATTTCAGAGAGTGTTGAATGAAATCGTTCAATCTGTCCGTTGACTGTGCTTTTATTCGGAGGTGTTTTGTAAATTTGGATTCCTAGTTGGTCGACTAACATAAATTTTATTGATTCAGAATTCAATGATTTTTCATTGTCCATTACTATGAATTTTGGTACGCCAAAATAAAAAACAATATCGCGAAGTGGTGTCCTAATATCTTCTACTGCCTTTGATTTTATGATTTGTGCTTTTGCTAACTTAGAAAATTTATCTATTGCTGTGAGTACGAGATATCGCTCAGTCGAGTAGATGTCTATGTGAATTATGTGTCCGGGGTATTCTGGTATGGGCGTTTCTCTAATTTCTGGGTTAGGTGAATGACGATCATATTTCGTCTCTTTGGAAATCTTACACTGCTTTACTATGTTTGTTATTTTCTGTTTCATTTTTGGAAAGTAAAATTCTTCTGAAAGTTGGGTTTTGTTCTCTAACGCATTTCTGTGAGCCCTATTATGCGTCTTGAGAATTTGCTCTTCTTGTTCGGTTGTGTCGGTCAAGTCTTTTACCAAAGTCTGTGTAAATCGTACCTTAAAATTTTTGAAGTGACTTGGATATAATTGTTGAATTTTCCACATTATATCTTCAGTCGTATATATTCCATTTATAACTGAGGGATTTAGATATTTTTTTAGGTCGAATAGTAGTTCGTCTGGATTGTGTTGTTGTCTGTATATGTCATGTCTGTGAAAGGTTGGAAATGGTATGCTGAACTTATAGTCTGTGATTTCGGCTTTATGAAAGAATATCTTGTTCCTAAAGGCGTTAATAGGAACTTCCATACTTGGTATTAGTTCCTCACCTGAGCTCTCGCTGTGTTGCGTCGAGGCAATTGAGTTTATTTGGCCTGTTGGTGGTATTCTGGAAAGAGCGTCAGCTACCACATTTTCCTTTCCTGGTTTATAGAATATCTCGTAGTCGTATTCCTCTAAGTAGGATTTCCATCGTTTAATTCTCGCATTACCGTTCCAGCTACTCAACGAGTGAGTCAAAGGCTGATGATCGGTAAATATTTTAACTTTTGATTTACCGTACAGGTAATTTTTAAGGCTTTTAATGCCCAAATAATAGCTAACATTTCTTTTTCGTAAGCGGCGTAGTTTTCCTCTGCCTTGGACAGCGTTCTCGAAAGACATGAGATAGGCTGATTATCTTGCGATAATACTTCACCTATTGCAAAGTTGGAAGCATCGGTTGTTAAATGGAACTCCTTTTTGAAATCTGTATAACGGAGTATTATATCTTTTGATATGAGGCTACTCTTAAGTTTTTTGAATGCTTCTAGTGCTTGGTTGTCAAGCGAAATTGATTTTTTGGATAACATTTTTTTGGACACTCGTCCGTCTTCCCCTCTTAAAAGCGCGGTAAGGGGCTTAGTGAGCTTAGCGTAATTTTCGATGAATCTTCGGTAATACCCGGAGAGTCCCAAAAAGGATCTTAAATCTTTTAGGGTCTTCGGGAGGGGGTATTGAGCTATAGCTGCAACCTTATCTGGATTGGTTTCGATTCCTTTTTCGGAAACAACAAAGCCAAGAAATTCGACTTTGTTCTTCAAGAACTAGCATTTATCTAATTGACATTTCATATTAGCGCCTTGCAAAGTTCGAAATATTGTGTCCAGATTCTTTAGATGAGAGTCATCATCTTTACTGAAAATGATGATGTCATCAATGTAGATGAAGCATATTCTGCCAATATGCTCATGAAGTATGTCATCTAGCGCTCGCTGGAAAATTGCTGTCGCATTTTTTAGTTCAAATGGGAGTCGTATAAACTCATATTTTCCGTTATTTACGGAGAAGGCAGGTTTTTCTATGTCTGAGGTTTTTAAAGGGATTTGATGGAAACCGCTTTTAAGATCGAGTTTGGAAAAGACTTTATTGTTACCTAACTGAGCGAGTACTTCATTGATTTCCGGTATAGGGTATTTGTCTGCTATAGTAACCAAATTTAATTTTCGGTAGTCTATGATCATCCGATATTTTTTTCTCCAGATGCGTCTGCTTTTTTTGGTACAATCCATACAGGGGAGTTGTATGGAGACCTTGATGGTCTGATTATACCACCGTTTAAGAGTTCGGTGACCTGTTTATTCACCTCGTCTTTCAGACTCATAGGATATTAATAGAACTTTGAGTAGACTGGTGAGTCTGAAGAAGTTCTAATTTCTGCCTTTACGTTAGTTGTGTAGGTCAGTTTTTGATTTGGTTCTGCAAACAAATTTGGTTACCTGTGAAGAAGCTCTTTTAATTTGTCGCTCTGAGTTTTGTTTAAATGCTCGGTTCTCGGTACGATGGCATTTACTGCCTCAAATTTCTTTTCTTTAATGGGCACGTGAATTTTGTTTTTTATCGTCATGATTTTTTTGCTTACTTTAATTTCAGCATTTAGCTCTTTCAAGCTGTCGTTGCCCAAAATGGCATCGAATGACTTTAAAGTCGGCAGCAAGAAGAACTTGACATTTATTTCAGGGTTGGCTATTTTATGGTGAGTGACACGAACACTTCCCCCTACGGACACAGCGTTGAAAGGTTTTTGGTTCTGAATTGGGTTAGTTACGAATTTTGGCTGAATATAGTTTCTGTTCGATCCTGTATCTATTAGTATTTTTAGAACTTTTTCATTCCCCAGCTTGCATTCGAAGTATGGAAGCGAGGAATGCTCTATTCTAAAAAATTCATTGCCGAGTTGTCGTACTGGGTATTTTCGTCGTAGTCATATCTGTCAATGTATTCGTCTAGTGTTTCGTCTTGGGTCCCGTCTTCTTGATCTGCAATTGCTTGCGCGTATTCTGCCATGGTAGCATACGTCTCAGCAGATTGCATTTCATTTGGTTCGCTGTCGTCAGTCTGTATGTTAAAGTTCCGTTGTCTTTTTGTTGCGTCAGGCATTGGGCCTGGGGGTCTTTTCCCTAGCTCAAATTGTGGCCTATTCATATAGTTCACCATTTTTGACCTAATGCTTTTGTCCGAGTCCATAGGTTCAGGTCTTGGTTGGGGCTTCGGAGCCATTGGCCTGGGTGGAGCAAATTGTTGTTGTCGGTTTTGGTTGGTGTCATATTGTCTTGGCATGGAAAATTGTTGTTGCCGGTTTTGGTTTACGTCATACTGTCGTAGCATAGCGAGTGGTCGCTGTTGCCCAAAGTTGTTGTAGTTCTGAGGTTGTACGATCTGTGGGTATTGTCATCTAATACTCTAGAGTACCAAGATCACGCTTGTCTCCGTAATGCATCGTCAAGCACTAAGCCATTGCTCTCCAATTTAATGGAACGCTATATGCCTCTAGTGCCGTGTCCGCGTTATCAGTAATTTTGCTCCTAATCGATTGAAGAATACCAAAATATCTTGAGGTACCAACTTCACCTGCATAGGCTTCCATTAGGCGGTCAACGCTCTTTTTCCAAGAGCTGAACTCCGCAGGATCTCCTGAAAATTCTCTCAGACATTTAACTACATCTGGGATTTTGTCGAGTCCTCCTAAGTTTCCTCGATGTTCTTCTAATATCTCCTGATCAATTGCATTGGTAAAGTCATGTTCTGGGTTGTTTAGTGCTTCTACTATTCTCGGAACTTGTTGTGCTATCATCTGTCCCACTAGCTCGGTAATCTGTTGTAGAGTCGCCATGTTTCTGTTCTGCTGTTCTACTTGTCTTTGTGTTTGTCTTTCGTTTGTCAAATTTTGGGTGTTCAAAATAGGAGGTCGGATCAAATTACTAGGGTTGGCCATAAATTTTCAAAATATAGAATTTGCTTATATTGTTGGAAATATCGATGTATTTAGTTTAAATGTTTGTATAGAATGATTAGTTGGAATGTTTGTATAAAATATTGAATTACAGTATTAGTGATATCTTTAAAAAATGTTGTGCGAAAATAAATTTAATAAAATAATAAAGTTAAGAATTATTATGTTTTGAAAACCAGTAGCTGGTTTCTTCCTTCTACCTTGGAGGGTCCCTTTATTTTGGGAATCGCAAGATTGGAAATTTTTATACTACCTTTGGGGGTAGTTGTATTTATTTTATTATCGCTTTAAGATGTTTATATTATATTATATTTATATTGATAATTTTCTTTGCTCTTGGCAATATATAGTTTTTGTTTTTGACAATTTTCTTTGGTGTTTTGTTCTTTTATATTTTTTGATTTGATTTTTTTCACAAGTGTATTTTTGTTTGATCTTGGTTTTCGATCTTATATAATTGTTTGATCTTGGTTTTCGATCTTATATAAATTTTTTAATGACTTAAACTAGCTTACATTAGATAGAATGATGTGGCTACACCTCCGACCGGTCCGGATTTCATCCTTTTTGGAGTTCCTACTGGGGATCCTGCGACCAGTACCCGTTGAGGCTGTCCTGCGAACGTATACTACAAGACGGTAGTCCACCGATGGACAGTGATCAATTAAAATCCACTGCCTGAGCACAGATTTCACAATTAAGATCTTCTCTGAGAGTGAGATATCGGCGTCACGATTTAACGCGGCGGAGTCTGTCCAATATATCACTTTGCCTGCGGCGGTTGGCAACTGACGGTATTATCCCGTCACGAACCGAGAACTTAGATACTGTTTTGCACTGTCGTTCGAAACCGCAGGTCCCTGCTCGGGCGCCAGTTAAATTTACAAATGTTTAGTTTGATAAAAAAAACGAATTTTTATTTAAGTCCGATTGGACTGTATCTGATGGATTACAATTTTAGACTAATTATAATAAGCTAACTAGAACCTTATGAGAGCTTGGAGTTTTGGCAGCGGCGGCGTTGCGACATCATGGGAACGTTGAGTTGTTGGCCAATGTTCCAGGTATTTCGGCAGCTGGGCTGCGCGTGCGGGAAATCGTCCAGACGCTAGCTCAGC